>JAAGKR010006607.1:0-41866 GCA_011419295.1 Clarias macrocephalus
TCTCTCTCTCTCTGTCTCTCTCTCTGTCTCTCTCTCTCTGTCTCTCTCTCGCTCTCTCTCTGTCTCTCTCTCGCTCTCTCTCTGTCTCTCTCTCTCTCTCGCTCTCTCTCGCTCTCTCTCTGTCTCTCTCTCTCTCTCGCTCTGTCTCTCTGTCTCTCTCTCTCTGTCTCTGTCTCTCTCTCTCGCTCGCTCGCTCTGTCTCTCGCTCGCTCGCTCTGTCTCTCGCTCGCTCGCTCTGTCTCTCGCTCGCTCGCTCGCTCTGTCTCTCGCTCGCTCGCTCTGTCTCTCGCTCGCTCGCTCTGTCTCTCGCTCGCTCGCTCGCTCTGTCTCTCTCTCTGTCTCTCTCGCTCGCTCTCTCTCTGTGTGTGTGAGTGAAGTCAAGGTCAAGACTGAGGTACATCAGGGAACAGGATCATTAGTTGGCCCAGGCAGCTGTTTCCTCATCTTACTAATAAACTCTTAACCCAGGACACTTGATTTTAAAGATTTGTGTTCTGAAGGCGTGACTGACTCGTCTCCTTCCCTCTATACAGTCCAGGGTGATGCACTGGGTCATCTGGTTCCTGCACCTTAAACCCTGGCTTTGTGATTTTTCACCGCTAATCATTAAACCTGTGTAAGCCTTAATTAATGACCTGTGACGACTCTCTGCTCATTAATAAGTTCCAGCTTGAAGATTCTACGCTGCTGCTGTGTGACGTCTCCAAACGGGACCACAGTAGACGCTGTCAGTCTGTAGTCTGTTCCTCAACTCTTCACAATGTGTTTGAACACCAGCAGTTATTAAAGTCAGGGGAATCTGCCGAGCTTCACGCTTCCTCACGCCGTCTGATCTCATCGTGTTTACTCAGAGCTCTGAAGTTGACGTTTAGTGACATGAACACAAACCGTTACACAAATCGTCTCGACTAGCTTCTAGGAGAATCCTCAGGAGATTAGGTTTAGCAAAACCAGTGCAAAAAATGAAAAATATGTGTGTGTGCGCGCGCTGTGAATTAACAATAGTGTCAGATATTCACAGTTTTCATGTTTCTCTGACGTGTTACTGCCATGAAGGATTCGCGCTTTTCTTTAAAAATTAATTGCAACTTTTTATTAACAAGAATATTCATTTAGAATGTAATGCTCTTTTCTCCATGATTGTTCAAGGTTTCATTTGTATTGTTTGTAAGAATTGTAATAAATTAAACCGCTGGTCAAGTACATTCAGTAAATTCCAGTGGAGCAACTGAAACATCGTTCTCCCGGTTTTATTATTTTTATTTACTGATTTTGAGTTTAGAGAATAATAAACATATCAAATTTACTGTAACTTATTTAGCCTAAATTAACCACCTAATATTTAATGTATCGCCTCCGAGTTTCAGTCTTTTGCTCGTTATTTCTTTTCCTCCATGTTTGTGTTTCTTTAGTTGCACATTTTCCTCCTGACTCTCTTGATGAAAACCCTGTACAATAAGTGTGTGTGTGTGTGTGTGTGTGTGTGTGTGTGTGTGTGTGTGTGTATATAAAGACAGCTTTCTGGTCATGGTGTACTCGGATACTTTTCAGCATGAAAGTGGCTTTGTGTAAAATAAGGTTTTAAATTGTCAGTGTGTGTTTTTTGATAAGCTTCACAAAATGATGTCTGTTGGTTAAACAATGTAAATGAATGGGGGGGGGGGGGGGATGGGGGGGGCTGTATTTTGTCCTGTTCTGAAAATTCACCAATTATGAATAAATGCTATAAGAAACATTCCTCTTTTAGTGTCCTTGACTGATACACACACACACACACACACACACACACACAGACTGCAAAGACGTACTGTGTATAGTTCTAAGAGTGTTGATAACGGGCCAAACAAACACGTCTCTCCTGGAGTTTGCAGCATTGTATGGACACATGAATCATCTCATGTCTAGTCTTAAGTCCAGGTTCACGCCGGTCCAATAGTCATGTCTGATTTGACTCTGCCCATGTCCGATTGGCAATCGTTTGTGAATCTGATTGATGAATGTGAACGTTTTTTCTTCTTTCATATTTTCTTGTTTTTCTTACTTGCACACTCCGACTTTTAATCTGACAGAAAAGACATCAATGTATCCATCATGGACAAAGATTTGCATTTTTAGGGGATAAAATTTTTGACAAGTCGCTGTGGTACTAGAAGAGGAAAATAATCTATAACCACATTTAAATTCAATTACGTTTTACTTGTATAGCACTTTTAACAATCGTCATTGTCCCAAAGCAGCTTTACACAATAAAAAAATATGGAAATTTTTATGAAATGTGAATGAATCAAAAAGATTAAATGAACACTAAACGAAAAACACTTGCAAGTAGTGCTGCACAGTTAATTCCATGAGAATTGCAATCACAGCACAGACTCGTGCAATTATCTAACTGCAAATAGCTGCAATTTATTACACGTAATATACACAGTCGGGAATTTATATAGATTTAGTCAATAATTTAAGTGTGTTTATTTTTTAAACACTTGAATGAATCAACTCAAACATCCTCTTAATGAGATTATACAGATTCCTTTTATTGTCATTGTACAAGTACAACGAAATTGTAGCGCAATTGTATTATAAAATGGCAATAAATAAATAAATAAAGAGAAGAAAACTGAACCCGGAACCTTGAACCCGTATCACTCTGCTGATGTGAAAGAGGGGTGAACTGTCTGCTCTCCAGCTTTTATCATCTCTGGTGTCCGTAGCAAAAAGATCATCAGTTTGATTTCTTTAGATGAAAACCGAGTCAGATTGTTTTCGAACTTGGACAATAACTGAAAAATAGCCTGGTCGGACTCATGTACCTCTAATAATGTCTTTTCCTATCAATGATGTAATAGTTTGGGTATCACTCCTTAGAAGCAGTGATGCTGTGAAAGACACCGTGGAGACAGTGTGTGCAGAAGCCACTGATCTGATGAGCCTTAAATCTGGAGACAATAACTGGATTTTGGCTGTTTTCAACATGTTTTCATAATGAACCTGCTGCCTTAAGGTGTAAATCAAAAGGTGATTGTCTTGTGGCACCGGGGCCTGTGTGCCAAGTCCCAAACACTGACCATCATCCTGTTCCACTGTGGCCTGATTAAGTTATAACCTCACCCTTATGCCCAGGAAGCATGAAACTGCTGTCATACATGTATTTATATCATCATTGTATATAGAAAATTGTCACCAAATGGTTTTGTGTTGGATTCCTGAAAAAAGAACACCAACTCATGAGAAGGTTAGTGGATGTGTTTGGGTTTGCTTTATATGATGGTGATGTTTCAAAAGGTTTCCTTTATTTATATCTTTAAGACTTTGACATATAATTAAAATCCTCTGAACTGTCTGTCATAAGGCCTGCAGTTAGCTAGTCGCTGTTTAGTCATTTAAGAAAAAGTGTGTGTATATATCTCACTCTGTTGTTGTAAAATCATCATGTAAAACTGTATTGTATTTGTGTTATGAATTACACGTATGCAATTCACAAATTACACAAAATTCACATTTTGCAAATATGCAAAAAGAAGAACAAAAATGTTTTTAAAGTATTTTTTTTGCATATTTGTCACACTTGAATGAAATCTACTGTATATACAAGTGTTGTATGAAACACTGTGTTGGTTTATATGCTCAGTTCAACTCAACGTTTTGTCTCATCAGTCCACTGAATATTTGCTTAAAGTCTTGGATATAATCAAGATGTTTTTTTTTTTGGTAAATGTGAGACAAGCCTTTTGGTCAGCAGTGACTTCTCCCATGGATGCCACTTCTGCCCTCAGTCTCTTTCTTATTGTTGAATCATGAACCCTGACCTTAACAGAGGCGAGTGAGTCCTGCAGGGCTTTAGATGTTCTTCTGGGTTCTTTTATCAGCTCCTGGATGGGGCGTCGTTGTGCTCTTGTAGTAATGTTGGTAGGCCGGTCACTACTGGGAAGGTAAGGGAGAGTAATTGCAAATAAACTCATGAGTAAAGGTATACTATATAACGAGGTGTCACAAGTGTGCCGGTATGTAACACAAACAGTCATTGAAGACGGTCAATGTTTTTTCATGGATGAGGTTTCATCTGACAGATCTACATTCTCTACATGATAGGTCCAAAATGTCAAGCAAGGAAACTAAATTAATTTGATGTAGAGTTAAAACCAAAAGTTTTAGGCAATGCAAGTAACTGCTGTAGAGAAAGGGTGTGTTAAAATACTACAGTGGAACCTTGGATTGCGAGTAACGCTGTTTGCGAATGTGCCGCAAGACGAGCAAAGATTTTTAAATTAATTTTGACTTGAAAAACGAGCAAGTCTTGGTTTATGAGTACCGAGTATCATGTATTACGCATGCGCTTCTTGTGTTCACGCCAAGCGTCACGTGATCACAACAGAGCCAATGGTTTTTCTCTCTCTTGCGCTGTGGAATTGTGCGTAATCATCTCCCCTACTGGGTCTTAGTGCTCGTCTCTCACTGGTATAATAAACATCCGTGCACGCGTGTACTGTTTATTCTGACACTGTGACCACACATGTGTGCATAAAACATCTATTATTTTGTGTCTGTGTGTGTGTGTGTGTGTGTACAGCGGGTGTACTGTTTATTATAATGCCCATGTGCGCACGTATAAAGCAAAAGAAAGTCTCATTAGAGAGGTTAAAGATCCATTTTCTCTCTCCGTATCAGCCTGCGGTTTGTGTCTGTGTGCGCGCAGCTCATTGGACATCATGCGCCTTCACACACACACCCCTCCTCCTTTTGCCTTCAAACACACACACTCTCTGCTCTACACAGAAACACTGCTCTGTGGCAATTCCTTTCAAAGGTAAAGTGCAGGTTAAATTGTTTTATTTTTACTTTATATATTGTATTAATTATTTTTATGTATTTATTTTTTGGGCTGTGGAACGAATATTTAAAGTTTCCATTATTTCTTATGGGAAAATATGATTTGGTTTATGAGTGTTTTGAAATACGAGTCTGCTTCCGGAACAAATTATGCTCGTAATCTAAGGTTCCACTGTACTATAAAAACAGTAAACAACAATTCTTGAAACAAGGACAATAACTGATGTGATGACACTGCTTAAATTTTAATATTAGGCACAATTTGTGCAGTTTAATAAGGAAATCACCTGCATGCTTTTACTAAACATCCTGCAGAACTGGCCTCAGTTCATCTTGCACCTGCTCCTTTTTTGATGCAGCAAAACACAGAGGCCTTATTTTTCTTTTCTGAAAAGTGGTCTTTTACATAATATGCTGCTTTCCTTTTAGGCCTATAGATATTTCCTGTTGTCCAATGTTTGATTAAGATGCATAATATCCTACTGTTTCTTTAAACAAGTTTGCCTAAGTTGTTTCAGTTGTAAATCAATTAAATCTATCTATCTATCTATCTATCTATCTATGATCTTAAATAATTCACTTAAGTAATTAGGTATGATAATGAATGCGCCATACACCCATTTTAGGAACTCCTTAAAGAAGCAACACTACATAAATATAGGAAAATTTGGAGATCAGTAAACATTTACGTATAGGCATTTGGCAGAAGCTCTTATCCAGAGTGACTGACATTTTATTATTTCAGGTTGAAGCCCACGTACATGTCTGTGTTTCTCTCTGTACAGCAGAACTCTCTAACTTAGTAATACACAGAAATCACATTCTGTAAGGTTGAGTATCTTATGCCTTGTTTACACTAAGTTGTACTTCTTTCGTGGTCTGACAAATACACTCCCTGTTCGGTAATCGGAAAGAGAATCACAGATGAGAAATGGAAAAAGTAGATCATGAACTAATCTCAGTAAAAATATTTAGTTTAGCTTTTCTAACTAATATCTATTGGTGCAGGTGTTTGTTTACGCTGAGCAAGAAGCGCATTATTAGCTTATTTTAAAGTAGATTATTTATTTATTTATTTTTATTTTTATTTTTGTAGTGTTCAATTCCTTCCCGCCAATAGGGGCTCCACATTAAGGCAGACTATCATGTGTTTTCTCCGAACCATGTGACATCACCCACCTCATCTTTTCGAACTGCTTGCTCACGCACACTATGTGGACAGCGATATCCCTAATTATGATTGTGTGAGCTTACAGACGCCCTTGTCAGGCCGTAGAGCTGTAATTAATGTGGTAGCACTAAATGCCTCCCATCCCAGCTCTGCCAATTTGCTCTCTCTAGGCCTTCGGCTTTGAGAGGCTACAGCATTACAGCATGATAGAGTGAGCACTTTACCACTACGTCTTCCAGTCTCTCCGCAAAAACGTAAGGTACGTGCTGGAAAATGGACTACTGGTGGAGGAGGTGCTGTTAGCAGAGGAAGAGTAGATCGGGTGTGAGAACATCTACTCTGCCTTCCAGATGAACAAAGCGGTGGTGGTGTTTCTGAGAAAGATAAACCTTATGAGCGCACTAATAAAGAGCGGAATATGCGTGAGAGGATCTACGGTCCTGGTTACTCCCTGATCCCTCATTACAGTTTGTAGTAGTTTGCCTCAAAGGACTCAAAATAACAAGCTGCACTCCTGTTTCTGTGGAGACACTGGCTGGAGGGAACCGAACACCCCTTTCTCGTCTTGACTGATCATAAAAACCTGGGGTATCTAAAAACAGCTAAATGACTCGATGCCAGACAGATCAGGTTGTCCCTATTTTTCTCCAGGTTTAATTTTACCCTCTCTTACCACCCTGGAGCCAAGAACTCAAAGTCAGATGCTCTGTCCTGACAGTTTTCTCTGGACCAAGGCCCCTCGGACCGGGAGACTATTCTCCATCCTTGCTGTTTATTGGCGTCCATGTTGGTAGACATAGAAATACAAGTAAGACAAGCCCACGCCCAGGATCCTGCTCTAAGTAATGTCCCCCAAGATCGCCTCTTCATCCCCTCAACCATGTGCACACAGGTTCTGGAATTGGGACAAGTTTGCCTGCCACCCTGGGGGCACATATACCAGTTCATTATACAGTACAGCAGCGTTTCTGGTGGCCCATTTTGAAGGAGGACATCATCAAGTATGTGACACCTGCGCCAGGAAAAAAAAAGCAGCAATAGCCCACAAGCAGGCCTCCTTAGACCACTCCCAGTCCCTCACCGCCCTTGGTCACACATTCCAGCTCCAATGGCCATAATTACATTCTAACCATCATTAACTGCTTTTCCAATGCGGCCCATTTCGTCCCGCTCCTCAGACTCCCTTTCGCCAAATAAATGGCTGAATTACTTATACTTCATATTTTTCGTCCTAATGGTTTTGTCTCATTGTCTCAGATCGAGGCCCACAATTTTGGAAAATTTTTTGAAAACTCATTGGTGCGACTCATAGTCTTTCCTCAGGTTATCATCCACAGACGTCCACAGAATCAAGAGTTGGAGGCTGCTCTTTGATGCATGACTGTCAGAATCGAACCTCTTGGAGCAAATTTCTCCCTTGGGTCGAATATGCCCACAACTCCTCCCCCCCCCTCCCCCCCCACCCCAACATCCTCCATGGGCATGTCCCTGTTTCAGTGCTGCTTGGGCTATCAGCCACCTTTGTTTCCTTTTTAGGAGGAGGAGGCCACAACTCTTCATTCGTCGTTGCAGAAGAACCTAGCTACAAGCCAGAAGACAACTACTCCAGTCAGCCAAGAATTATAAAAAGCAAGCAGACCGACGTTGCGCCGCAGCCAGAAGATATCTTATTGACCTGAGAGTCATGTTATCCACACAAAAAAAATTTTTCTCGAAAAAAACTAGAAAATTTGAATTCTTCTACCAGTTGGTGATCTCAAAGCACATTTCAAAGATCCGTAGGCGGCACGCCATTTGTACACAAAGAGTCACAAATAAATTGCGTATGATGCGTGGACGATTCCTCTTGTCACGAGTAACCGAGGGATGAACAGAAAAGCCTTAGCAGTTAGGCCGTGTAGCGTGGATGGTAAACCCAAACGCGGAAGCAGCGCGAGTAGGCAGGATAACCACGTGATTAGTTTAAGAACTCTCTTACACAAAGAGCAAGGATCTACACAAATAAACCCGCGTTCTAGCAACACACACTCAATCAAAGAAGCAACCCGAATTGGTGAGTACTCACAGAATAGTCGGCATAGCGTCAGCAAAGGCATGGGCGAACTCAATGACTGAGCAATGTGAGGTGCCATCTTGTTTCCTTTTATGCTTCCTGAAACCCGACCGTATTACTTCCGGGTCCTAGTGCCGGTCGTGTTGCGAGTGTGCATGACACCTCTATGGAAGTAAATCAGTCTCAATAATAATTCACGCAAAAGACACGATGCACTCATGCATATCCCAATTCACGTGCACAAAATAAACATGTATACGCAAAACACAATTTTTGAATGTTTAAAATTCATGAGTGTATCATGGGCTGTGAATGTGCAAATCGTTTTTCCTGTACGCATCGTGCTGGATTTGTGTGTGTATATTTTTGAGAGTTTGCTGGCAGCAACGCGGGTCACTCGTACTCTTTAGCCAATAAGATACGACCTCACCATTTAACCAATCACAGCCCTGCAGGAGCGCAGGACTCAAATAGCTCAGCTTTGCACACCTTTTGCGCAATCTGAGTTAATTACAACAGAAATGAAGTTTGCGGAATGCTCGCAAACCATGTTACTCGCAATCCGAGGTTCCACTGTACAAGGCGGTGGTGTAGTGGTTAGCACTGTTACACCTTCAGGGACCAGGTTCGATTGCCGTCTCTGTGTGCATGGAATTTGCATGTTCTCCCCGTGCTTGGTGGGTTTTCTCCAGGTACTCCAGTTTCCTCCCACAGTCCAAAGACATGTAGGTTAGGGTAATTGGCATTCCCAAAATTGGCCGTAGTGTGTGAGTGTGTGTATGTGTGTGTGCCCTGAAATGGATTGGCACCCTGTCCAGGGTGTATCCCGTCTTGTGCCCTAAGTCTCCTGGGATTGGCTCCAGACTCCTGTGACCCTGAATACAGGATTAAGTGGTATACAGTAGATGATGAGTGAGAGTAAAACACATACAATTATTTAAAAAAAAACACAGTCATTCTAAATAGGTGCATCTTAAAAATAAAGTCAGATAAAATCAGATTTTTTTTATCCTAACTGCTGAAGGATCAGAAAAGTAGTAAAACCACAAAGAACTAATTAATATTTTATTTATAAAATGATTATTAATGCCATGACATCTTAAAACCCCATAACGAGTAACATAACATAATCAGAATCACTGGGCAGAAAAGACAATGTAAAAAAAAAAAAAGATCAAAATGTATCAAAATCAATATAAAAATTTCATTGCGTTCTTTGTAAAAAAAAAATCCTTGTTTTTTCAAGGAAAGATGTATAAAGTTTACACTTTATTGCCTTTTTATGATATTAGAGTTTTTACTATTTTCCTTTTTTTTTGTGTGTATTATGTAGAAAAGACACAGTGAGTGTAAAAGCCACTGATCAGCTTGGACGAGGCACTTCATGTTCTGGAGAAACCATAATTGGCTAATGCTAATCTGGTCTGAAAATGTGGCACATATAAATGACAAGTGGTCTGGTTCTCTTCCTGCTTTAACAACATAAGCTGTTGCAAAAATAAGCGACCATGTCCTACAACAACATGGCCAAATTAAAGGCCAGCAGAACTCTTTGTGAATTATGCTGGCAAAGATGAATCATCTGCTGAAGTCCCAAACGCTTTGGTTACGTTATAATCTCACCATTATGCCCAGAAAGCATGAAACTGTCACACTTTGAGGCAATAAATACATTTATGTTGGAAATTGTAACCAAATGGCTTCATGTTGTTGGTTCCTGTTGAGTAAAACATGGAGTCAAAGCTTGGCCTCATTTGGTCTGGTTATGTTGCCATCTGTAATAAATAGTGGGTAAATAAGATGAACCTGTAATGCTCCATCAGTGTTTTTCAATCAGGACAGAGTTCCTGTAAATCACATGATGCTGACAGCTGCTTTATATATAGGCAGCAAGTTGCCCAGATCAGATTTCTCTGGGGGAACAAAAGAAAACAAACACCAACTCAGGTAGGTGATGTGTTTGTTTGATTATGGAGATGTTTCAGATGGATTCCTTCATTTATATCTTGCATTAGATTTTGGGGGTTGGGGGAATGGATACTGTGCAAAAGTCTTAGGCACTCTGTGTTTTTAGTACAAACTATGTTTTTTTAAGACATCAGGATTCCACCAAAAATCAAACGTTTCATGTTGCATGCAAAACCAGAAGCGGGTGCAACAGGCAACGTCCTCAGACGAACTGTTGGTGGTTCTGCAGGATGCTGCTTTTTTCCCTTTTGATATATACAATACATATTTGATTAATTGAAATATTTAATGCTAATTCATGTGAAAGATGCTACAACTATCTCGAGCAAACTTAATTGACCTATATTTACTAATACAAGGAAAAAATACTGCAATATTGAAAGTAGTTATCAGTTTCTAATTTAAAATGCTATTAATTCCATCAGTTTTTTTTTTATCTGAATAAATGTCTTATCTTTAAACAATTATATTTACATTTAAATGTAAATGTTATAGACATTTGCCAGAAACTCTTATCCAGAGCGACTTTTAGTTTAGTTTTGGCTAAACAGCTTATCTTTCAAGAAAAAGTATTTTTCATTTGGTCATTTTACCTTTTTATTTATTTTTTTGTACTGTTGTCTGTGTATAGTGGGTGTGAGGAGGGGATAATCACCAATATTTGGACAGCCACTGTCTGACCGCAAACCGTTTCATTACATGTAAGTCCATGTACATTACGCTTCTGGTACAATTTGGAGAAATTCACATTTAAAAACCCTTTAAATCTTACCATAGCCACATTTTGTGATAATCTTATAAATAAATAAGGTTTGTGTGTAACAATGTTAATTCTATAAGTGATACTTACCTGACACAATCCGTAAATGTTTTGTCATGTAACAGTGATGGTGTAATTTCAACATTATCATTAAGACTCAGTGATGATATTAGTAATAGTCATCTGCTGCACAACGTTTATTATTTAATACTTCAATAATAGAGATTACATAATTAAATTATTATTTCTATAGCCTCCACATTATTATTATTAACAAATTAACACTCCAGAGGAAATTGCCATTTGTTTGTAAAAAAAAAAAAAACGAAACAAACAATTGCAGTCACCTTGCCCACACAGGATGCTCTCGTGTCTGAGCACATTCAATGTTCTGCTTTGCAAAAGCCACCAGCACCTGCAACCTTGCCACAGCATCCTGAGCTGTGAACAATTGCTTTTTCTGATTTATTTTTTTGGTTTCTTTATACCAGACATCGGCAGCAAGATACTCGATAATGGCACGATATTTTGCTCCGAGGTAAGTTTTCATCTGACAACTACAGCTGTGGTGAGAAGTTTACATACACTCATCATAAACATGAAGGTCTCAGCAATAGTCAGCTTTTAGTTATTTCATTAAACAGTTTTTCTGGGGCAGAATAATTGCACAACATATAGTACATCTGTAATATAAAAAAAACAATGTGCACAACATAAAAAGTATGTGTGAGACAGCACTCATTGGATTGAGCACCACAGACCACAAACAGGGTCTTAGTGCAGATCTGAGAAACATAATGGGGGACTTACACACGTCAGGAACATTTCTCAGAGCTAATTCTAAACTACTGAAGATTATGTATGCAAGCATAAGTTTTTTGGAGGTGGAACCACTTTGCCAAGTTCTGGGAGAAAAGTCAAAAGGAGAACCTCGGAATTCTTCAGCAGAACCTTAAATCATCATCTGGTTGTGGAATGGATGATCACATTCATAGAGTCTCAATACTATCAGAAAGAATGTGGAGTGTGTCAGGTCCATGCCAGGAAACCAATAAATCTAATTAAACACTATCAATTCTACCATGAAGAGTGGTCAGATATCCAACCGGAGTTCTGCCCAAAAAGCTTGTTGATGGCAACCAAAAGGTTGACCAATCTGTTAAAGGAGAAACTCACTAAGAGATATTAGATGTGCTCTTTAGGCATCTTTGACTCTGTATCTACATTTTTGACCCTGTGTTGATTTGAAGGGAAAAATAAATATAGAAATAAAACTTGGGGTTTTCTTCTTTAAAGATGTATGATGTACAATTAATCTGCTTTACATCCTGAAATCTTAATATAATTTCTATCAGGGATCAAAACATGAACACAACCTCAGAATCTATAGTAACTTTTATACATTTTTGTGTAGGAATGAAGACCAAATAAACAAAATCAGAACTAACAGCAGATCAAAAGAAGCGTTCATCACAAGATATATTCTAAACACAAGGACTATAACTGACGATGACAGACTGAAGAGGATGGAGTTTGGAGAAAAAGGCATGAGCAAACCTCATAAAACCATATTACTTGTTGGAGAAACAGGAGTAGGGAAGTCGACACTCATCAACGCCATGGTCAACTACATGCTGGGTGTTCAGAGTAAAGACCGAATCTGGTTTGAGATCGTAGAGACAAAAGAAAAACAAACTGATTCTCAGACACATGCAGTTACAGTGTATGATGTGTTTACTGATCACAGCTCGTTCTCTCTGACCGCCATCGACACGCCTGGGTTTGGAAGCACAGAAGGTATAGAGGAGGATTTAAGTGTTGCTGAAAGTTTACACGAGTTATTTAAATCTAAAGATGGAGTTCATGAAATTAATGCAGTGTGTCTGGTCATGTCATCAGGCACCACTCGACTCACTGACAGACAGCTGTATATTTTTGATGCTGTTCTCTCATTATTTGGCAACGATGTGGAGAAAAACATTGTTGTGTTCGTCACACACGCCTCCACGAAACCTACAAACACCATTAAGGCCATTAAACAGGCCAACGTCGTGTGTGCAAAGACTGATGAAGGGGAGCCGGTGTATTTCAGGTTTAACAACTGTCACTGCGAAGACTTTAATGATGGGGAAATATTCAGTGACTACACGGTAGCGTGGGATCAGTTCAACACATTCATGAAGGCCTTTCTGGCTTTTACTAATGAAAGGCCAAGTGTAAGTCTGAAGATGACTGAAATTGTACTGAAAAGACGCAAACAACTGACAGCATCCGTCCACAATATAAATGATCGAATAGCAATGGCAGAACTCAAACAAAAAGAGCTCAAGCAGACAGAAGCATTTTTACAACAACTTGAGAAAGAAAAGAAGCAAAATGAAAAATACATAAAAGAATATATGGTAGATGAGCCGTACAAAGAAAAGGTGCCTATAGAATGTAAGTGGTGGAACTTTGGAAGCAAAGAGGCTACATGCTGCAGTGTGTGTGAGGAGAACTGCCACTACCCAGGATGCTGGTGGTTAAGAGATCTTTCTAGGTGTAGCGTGATGTCCGAGGGCAAGTGCACAGTGTGTACTGGAAAGTGTTCCTACTCTGACCATGTCAAAGAGGACAAGATCTATGTGGTGAAGACAAGGAGGGTCAAGAAGACTTTGGAAGAACTGAAAAGAAAATATGAGAAAACGTCTGAAGCGATATGGAGTATAATAATCAGTTTAAAATCTGACAAAGAGGAACAAGAAAAACAAAAAGTCAGACTGGTGGAGGAGTGTTATCAGTGTGTGATGACACTGGATAAAATCGCTTTGAAGAGTGACTCTGTGTCCATACTTGAGCACATGGATTTTTTGATTGAGAAAGTGAAGGAAACAGGAAGAGCAGAACGAGTGAAAAGGCTAGAAGAAATAAAGAAAAGAGGTGAAGCTGAAAACCAGAAACTCCTTACATTTCTACAAAGATTTTGGAATCCATGAAAATTCTGATTTGATGCAGTCTGAAGGTTTTGGTAGAATTATTGTTATATGACCGACAGGCCAGACAATGTGATCCACCCAGTAATCTGAGGGAAATTTGCTAAATCATATAAACACATTTAAGCTTGAGACATGATTGGCTTTATTAATCAGAGTGAATCTGCTTGCAAACATCCATGAAACGTGAAGTTGCAACCACTTCTTTAAAAAAAAATGATATACAGTATATATAAATGATTTTATCAGTTTTGCTCTTTATTACTTTCAACAATTTATTGTGGTGTTTTTTTGTGTGTCTGCCCAATGATTCTGATGATATAGGTTTTGTTGCTCATTATATAAGTATTAATACGATGCGTTATGCTAATAATGCTAATACCATGCGTTAGCAAAAAAATAATAAAACATTATTTCATTCTTTGTGGTTTCACTACTGTTCTGATCATTCAGCAGCTGTAGGATCAAAAACAGTAAATAAACTATTTAACTTTTTTCAGTTTACAGTTTTAACTACAAATGCAAAATCTTCACCAATGTTAATTTAATTCTTCTTACTAAAACACTTTATTTAACTCTGTTTTTTCTTGGCTATAATTCTGACCTAATAGTTGTGGCTTTTTATACCAGTCAGCAAAACCACATGCAGTTAACTTGCAGTTAACAACCACACTGAGGCGCTGATAACTTTATTCTGCACTGATTTTCGCGGCTTGACGAATTATAAAGTTTTTCTGATTATAAAATGTATTAGTTGTAGTCAACTAATAAACATTATTATTATATTTTAGAATAATGATTATTAGAGTATATAGAGTGATAAATATGTCTTTATTGTCTAATATCTTTCAGTACAAATAAAAGGGCCATTCAGTTAATTAGCTCTGCACAATAGCAAAATGACTCGGGCCATGGAAAGAAATGTTATTGGGGGAAAATACTCCTGATTATTTCACAGATTCATTGGGGGGGGGGGGGGCCACTTACTTACAGATCTGATCTAATTGATCAATCTTTTATGGTTCAATTTCTGATGCCTGAGGCTGAACACACCTGCTGCACCAGTTTTATATGTTTTAAAAGTTAAATGTTATTTCATCACATCATAAGGACGTTTATTTCATTATAAGTTCAGTTCAGTATGACGGTAGGTTTGGCTGGTATCAGACATGAGTTGTTATTTGTTGCTTTCTATGTTTAAATGACACTCCACACAAATGCTTCTAATCTTCGTTTAAAATAAATAATAAAAAAATTATAATTATTTGGATTGTTTGTGGTTAAAAAAAAAACAGTACTCTCATGAGCCACATATACTGTAGATCTGCCTAATGTTTGGGAAAGATCGCAATGTCTGAAATAAACTGACTCCTGCAATGCAGTAGTGATGGGTTGTTCATGAACAATTCGTTCTTTTTGAACGAATGTGACTCAAAAGAACGACTAGTAGCAAATCATCGCAAAACCTCCGTAGGTTATGTACGGGAAACAGAATTGAACGGTTCTCAACGAATCTTCTAGTCCGAGTCATTTGTTCGTTTTGTCCCATGACTCCCATATGAAGTGCAATAGATTCAAAAGAACGAACGGCTCGGACTAGAGGACATGATGGTGAGCTGCTCATTCTGTTTATAATATGTCCTTAATTACTGTATATGTATATGTAGACGTATTGGGGGTCTGTTTATTGAAAGTGTAACATTTTATTTTATTTCTGATCAAAAGAACGGAATGAACTAAATGACTTGTTCATTTTGACGAATGGGATTCAAAGAACCGAACTTCCCTTCACTACAAAACAGTTGGTTTTATTTTGTGTTATTCTGTTATCTTTTAAATTTATGAAAATGTTGCAGGCAATTCTTTAAGACATAATACAACATCCTTTCTTCAATTGTTTTGGAAGCAGAGCCAATTTTGCTCCCTTGGGTCCTGACCACAGATGCCACAGATCAGCACATCTTTCAAGCACTTAGTGTGCTGCTGCCTCATGATTGGTTCCATGATTGGTAATTGCATAAATGAACAGGTGTTCAGGTATTCCTATAAAAATATCTGATCAACAAGTGTTGTGTATGTATTTGTATTTTGAGTCAGAAAATGAGTCTCTAAAAAAGTCTCTATTATTGTTCATGCTAAAGTAGATCCACTTAATGGCCATTGATATCTATCCTTAAGGGTTCATATACCATAAATTGGGTATACTCTCTATTACTGCCAACACCAAGATGGCGCCAGAGACACCAAAGTAGCACCCAGCGGCCGCTCTGGATCCAAAAGGGTGCTACTTTGTTTATTTTGTTGTTTGTTTATACCACCGCTACACACTCTTAGAACTGAATAACCCGCTGAACAACATTCAGGATGACCTGCAAAAAGCTACACAACCTCAGCTTGCTGCAGGAGGCAGGCCTCCAGTCCTCTACCTTGCCTGATGCGGGTGGCCGAACGCGAGGAAGTGGAAGTGCGGCAAGCAGGCTTGAATCTGTGCTAGGCTAAAAACAAACCCTAGCTGGCCGGCTCTTCCTTTCATCATCTTATCCAACGTCTGCTCCCTTGACTACATCCGACTCCAGCAGATTACACAGAGTGAATTTAGAGATTGCTGCGTCTTTGTTTTCATGGGGACATGGCTCAGCAACAGAGTTCCAGATGCAGCGATTTAGCTAAATGGGCTAGCCTTGTTTCACGCATACAGAAATGTAGCTCTGTGCGGTAAGACTCGTGGCTGTAGCTTGTGTGTTTACATCAACACGGAATGTTGTGAACTCCTTACTAGTCTAGAATGTTGGTAACTCCTTACCCCGATGGACTGTTTATTGTCGCTGGAGATTTTAACCATGCAAATCTCAAGTCAGTGCTGCCTAAATCCCACCAGTATGTGGACTTTGCAACGAGAGTGGTGATGAGACACATCAAGACTCTGCTTCCCCCCTCATTGGACTCACTGCAGTGTGCGTATCGTCCTAATCGTTCAATGGATGACGCCATCTCCACCACACTCCATCTGGAACTCACACACTTAGACAATAAGGACACCTTTGTTAGAATGTTAGATTTCAGCATTCAATACCATCATTCTCCAACACTTGATCGGGAACCGGAGCCTGTTGGGCTTGAACACCTCCCTCTGTAACTGGATCCCGGACTTTCTGACCGGAAGGCCTCAGTCAGTGCGGATCAGGAACAGCACCTCCAGCACCACCACACTTACCATGAAGCATGTAGGAACGACGGCGCTGCACAGAGAGATGTTAAAGATGTCGGTGAGAACATCTGCCAGCTGGTCTGCACATTCTCTAAGCACTCTACCTGGGATGTTGTCTGGTCCAGCAGCTTTACGTGGGTTGACTCTGCATAGAGTTTCCTTCACACAGCACCTGGTCGTTTGGAGGAGGGGTGGTCTTCCCCGTCACTGTCACAGGCAGCTGATGAAGTCTTGTAGTTGGTGATGGCTTGTATGCTCTGCCACATGCGCCATGTGTCATCGCTGTCTCTGAAGTGGTTGTGGATTCTCTAGGCTTGTGCCTGCTTCGCCTCTCTGACAGTTTGGCTCTTGCTGTTCTTAGGGCCACCTTGTCCCCCGCTCTGAAGGCAGAGTCTTGGGTCCTCAGAAGTGCACGGGTTCTGGTCGGGTCGTGAGATGATGCTCTTGGAGACAGTGACGTCATCGGTGCACTTGTTGATGTACCTGGTCACTGATGATGTTGGTGAAGTCGCAGCCTCCCTAAACATGTTCCAGCCAGTGTTCTCAAAAGAGTCCTGAAGAGCAGAGATGGCAACTGCTGGACAGGTTTTCACTTGCTTCAGAACTGGTTTCGAATGCCTGACGAGTGGTCTGTATGCTGGAATTAGCATAACAGAAATGTGGCCTGAGTAGTCGAGGTGGGGGCGGGGCTCTGCCCGATATGCGCCGGGGATGTTTGTGTAAACAAGATCCAGCGTGTTTTCCCCTCTCGTTGCAAAGTCCACATACTGATGGAATTTAGGAAGCACTGACGAGATTTGCGTGGTTGAAATCTCCGGCGACAATAAACAGTCCATCCGGGTGTGTGTTCTGCAGATTACTGATCCTTGCATACAGTTCACAGAGCACCTCCTTAGCATTAGCGCTAGGTGGAATGTACACTCCGCCAATAAAAACGGTGGTGAATTCCCATGGTAAATAAAAAGGTCTGCATCTAACAGTCACAATCTCCATCAATGATGAGCAAAAACTAGAAACTAGCACAGAGTTCTTACACCATTCCGCGTTGAGTCTTACCGCACAGAGCTGCATTTCTGTCGACGCGAAACATGGCTAGACCATCTAATTGAATGGCGACAACTCGAATTCTGTCGCTGAGCCATGTCTCCGTGAAAACAACGCAGCAGTCGCTAAACTCACGCTGTGTAGTTTTTTGGAGTCGGATGTAGTCCAGTTTATTTTCCAGGGAGCAGACGTTTGATAAGATGATGGACAAAAGAGCCAGACGGCTAGGGTTTGTTTTTAGACTCCCGCACGCTTGCCGCGCTTCCACTTCCTCGCACACCATTTACGATGTCCCCTCCTCCGGCTACCGGCATCAGGCAACGCCGCCTACTGCCACGCCGCCATCTTGGAGCTGTGTAGTTTTTCATAATAAGTAAGTGGTACTGACAAGCAGCCTGCATCCTTAATAAATAAATAAATGTGTTGTGTTGCTTCAATAAATATCCACCAGATGGCGCATGGAAGGACTTTATCTAAAGCCAGACCAAGTACAATGAAGAATTGTGTATAATTAGTTAGCCTACAACAATAGCCTACTACAATTTTATTTAAACTTAAATTTAAACTTTTATTTTGTTTTACAACAGATCTTTCATGATGAATGTGTGTATATCTGCTTCATATTATGTTCATAATGATAAAAAAGAGATGCCCTAAATCGTGCTTTAAAATTCATAATAACAAGTTTCTTATATAGGTTTTGTAATGTCTTAACTGGGACAATGAAAGACATGAAAATGCCTCGGTTTAAATGGTCTTTAATTTTCTGATAGTAGGCTGATATTGTTAATTATGCGAAGGTCCTGATTCGTGAATATGTCAACATAAAACCTAAAAATGGATCGACATTGAGCACCATCAGAAAACATTAATTTTTTATAAAAAATAATCATCTGGCTTTTTTGCTGTTTGTGTCCAGCATTGAATAATTATTTCATCCATTATTTGACCACGGCTGGAAATAATAGCTGGAATGTGATTGTGAATTTATGACAAAAAAAAAATGTTGATAACTAGCGAATATATATGTATATCAAGTTGATAACTAGCGAATGCTTTAGTAAGGGGCTCTTAAACAGCAGAAATATGATTGACAATGGAATATTACAGAACGTGCGAGTTGACGCCCAGGCACCGATCACAAACCATTAAAAAGTTGGATTTTAATTAAAACGCCACATATATATGTGGCTTTAAAATTCAAATCCAACGTTTTAACACATTAAGGATTTTGTGTTTAATTAAATTCTTAAATCCTCATGTTACAGTGTTTATGCAGTAATCTGGTCATGTTCACCGATGGGCTGACACTATGATTATTCATACTTATTATCTGTTTGATTTTGCTCATTTTCAATCATTTTCAAATGCAGATTGACCTGTACATCAGCTCTAAAACAGTGGCAATATGAATGACAATGGAATATCATGGCTTTTAAATTCAAATCCAACATTTTAACACATTAAGGATATATTTGTGTTTAATTAAATTCTTAAATTCTCATGTTCCGGTGTTTATGCAGTAATCTGGTCATGTTCACCCATGTGGTGGCACTATGATTATTCATTATTTATTATTATGCTTACTTACTTAGACAGATTCTGTTTGATTTTGCTCATTTTTAATCATTTTCAAATGCAGATCGACCTAAATATCAACTTGCTAACAAGCAAATGCTATTAAATGCCACAAATGTTTACACCATGGCTGAACATGACAAATTACAGCATAAACACCATACATACAGTACACACACACACACACACACACACACACACACACACACACACACACATATATAGAAAAGTTGAAATGGTGTGACATGCTCTGAAAGACTATATTAGAAAAAAGGCAAAACCGACTACAAAATCAGATTAAATTGCTGCCATTAATAAATTCTGGTTTGAGATACTTACAGAAGAGGCATATAATAAATACATAAGTAGGTTGTTTAAAGTTCTTCCAGTCGTGGTTAAAAATCAGCGTGGACACACTGGAATGTAACTAAACACTACATTTATGACCCAAAAAAATAAAAACTTTGAGATAATATATTTTGTCGTATGTTGTGTTAATTTGATTAAACTTAAATAATTTTTAAGTTGTTTAATAATGAACACGAATCTAAAGAATATATAGTCTAATGATATAAAAGCCATTGTACATAATTGTATAATTGTATAATTTAAATATATACTATATATTTGTGTTTGTTGCATTTCTTTGGGAGTACGTCTGCATTTTTATTGATAAATCGCATGCGTTTATCACCTTTTGATCAAAAACGCTGCCTTTTGTAAAGTGAAACTGCGAGCCGCGGGTATGAAATGAATTGTAGGTTAAATTTAAAGCACGATTTAGTGCATCTCATCTCATTATTATAAACAATATTTATGAATTACACTCGAACGGGCAGTAGAGCTCTGACTAGACTAGGTACAGTAGGAAAGAGGCTCAACATCCCACAGCCCAAGACTCATTTAAATTAAATATTTAATTAACAAATAAAAGTAAATAACAGTAGCACAAGTTAAGAAAAAAATATTTTGATTCTAAAAAATAATTCAGCATCTATTTAAACTATTCTTATGTTGCTCTTTGTCAGGGTAAATCGTTCAGTGAAAACCCCGTAAAATTCCATGTACTGTAAATAGGTTCTGTCCATCTGTATGAATAAACCGAGATGCCCCTGTGAAAGTGGCGAATTCAGGGAAAGGCTCCACGCGAGAGGTTTTGTCCGGACCACTGAGCTTCTACAGGTTCTAAAATCGACAGTTACTGTTTTTAATACCTGCAGTGGAAGAATCTGAGAATTTATTTACTATAAGCTTTGTTGTATTGTTTTTAATCACTGTACACAACCTATGATTTCACCCATGATATTCTACAAATGGAATATTTTTTATGTTACACTCTAAAAACTGCTGGGTTAAATGTTAAAGTGCTGGTTATTTTATCTATTTATTATTATTCAGAAACACTCCAAATGAAATGAATCCGCTGTTTTAACCACTGCAGAGAGGCAGTTAATCAGCGGTTAGTTTTCACTACTACTACTAATGCCAATAATACTGAATGGAGAAAGTGCAGTCAAAGAAGAATTTATACATATCAGTATGTAAAGTTTGAGCTCCACACGTTTATGAACTCTGTCGCTTGCTGTCAATGGGCGCCTAAGAGAGAGAACATGTTTGCCTTCAGATTGATACTTGATACCACAATACTTCAGATTGAAACACCACTGCCCCCTACAGGTAATGAACGGCATTTTCACAGCTTCCCGCGAGCTGCCGCAGAAGCGCGCGAAATCACTTTTCTCTCTTTTCTGATGTTCAGTTTTTTAACTGAATAGGGGGTTAATAAGGGGTTTAAGTGATGGTCATACAGAATGTTTTCCTTCCGTGAAGTTGAGGGTTCAGCACTAATGTTGTCCCTGAAAACATGGCTCAGATCCACAATGACATAGGACAGGCTTGAAAGAAAGACAAAGAGTATATTTTGACTCATTTAATTAAACTTGTCACTTTACATTGCAGTAATGCAAAGATGTCATTT
This sequence comes from Clarias macrocephalus, assembly GCA_011419295.1. Lineage (NCBI taxonomy): Eukaryota > Metazoa > Chordata > Actinopteri > Siluriformes > Clariidae > Clarias > Clarias macrocephalus. Next base: position 21,560 of record JAAGKR010006607.1, read on the forward strand.
CAACAAGTTGGTGGATTATTTTGATCACTGCATTTCTACATTCACCTGGTATTTCTATCTGTTTAAGCTTCCTGTTACTTCTTACTATTTATGTAGACAGTGAGAAAGGGTTAGAGTTCAAATTATGAAATAATCTAGAGATGTCTAATACAGTGTAAATGCTGTGTAAATAGTTATTGTTTATGGGAGAATAAAAAAAGCCTATTTTGGTAACGAACTGTAGAACTGTAGAAACTGTATGTGCGGATGTGGGGTGGCATGAACCTTTTTCCTTTAAATGGATTAATGGATTTCCATCAGTTGGATTCCAGAGAGGTCATCTATGAGTTTGATGAAGATATGAAATTGGGGGAAGAGCGAGCTAATAATCAGGGATATGTGTTTGCCATACTGTGTATTAGAGTAGAATTATCAACTAGTCATGTCCTGGCAGATGCACTTACATTCACGTTTGGTCTACATGTATGCCATTAGTAGATTAACATCAAAATATACCTTTATAAACATGCTAAATACGCCCAAATTATAAGAGTATTGGCTTCCAGCAAGCAATTAAAATAAATGTAGGTTAATTAATGAAGCGAGAATCTGTGGTTTAAAGCGGAGAGATCAGCAAACTCGTCACTTTACTACTCTGACAAACAAAAAGCCATCTGCATCTCCTGGCCGACAATAAAGCACAAAAAATGATTTACATGATTTACATTTACAAACACCATGTTCACCTGTGTACATTCACCGTATGTGTACGTGTGTGTGGTGAAAAAGACAAACTCCATCCTGGATGCTTCAGAAAAGATCAGTCCCTGTCAGGTCAGCAAAGATTTGTCATATAGATAAAGTGTAGTATTTAGTCATTTCAATCCATTTACCCAGTGGATTTTACACACAGTGTTGGAGTGGCAAGTGGGTGCACCAGTGATTGCTAATACAGGAAACTGAATGTTAGCATAATAACTTGGAGCTACTTGTTGCAGAGTAGCTTCAGGTAGCTTTGCTCCGAGACTCATACTCGTGCACACAATCCCTCTTCCCGCGCCTCCATCCAGGAGTCCAGCGTAGATCTCCAAGATCCCTGATTTGTGTATGGAATCCAGGATGGTCACATGACCAACGTGCAGGTATACAGTTAGACTTGAGCTCTCTTAGCTTCTTAGCCTGATTAGAGAAAAGTAAGGTGCTAAGAGAAAGATGGAATAAATTCTCCAGGCTTACAGATCTGTTTGTGACACTAACATTCCTAAATGCATTTAAAATTTATGGGATTTGTGAGACCCTCTTATCCAGAGCGACTTTTATTTTATCTCATTTATACAACTGAACAGTTTAGGGGTTATGGGCCTCGATCAGTTGTCCGTCCAGCATAAGCTGTTTAATGCTGCTGGAATTGAACACATCTGGTGATCTATGGTCCATCATCGTACCCAGTGACTCACCACTGCAGTGCAGCTGCTGGGACAAGGATGTATGATGCACACAATATAGTAGGGATGGGAATCAATGGGCCCAGTTGATATGACGTTAAGACGATACCCAGGTGCCGATTCGATCTGTATTGTGATTCTATATTATTTATAAATAAACCATTCAATATTTTTTGATTTTGTTACAATTTTAAACGAACTTCGCACATAATTTCATCCTACTACATCCACATGATGCTGTGCTGCATGCCGATGTGTGAATAGTTTAGAGCCACCACCTGTAGCACCTTGGAGTCAGTGTGGTGAATTTACACAGAAAAGTATTAAAATGCATCACTTAAGTACAAATAGACTGTAACAGTTGGTTAGTTAATAATGTTATTAGATATACAACAAAAAGATGTTTGACTCGAAACCCATGCATTATGCCCAGTGCAGTTCTGTGCCCTTTTGCATACAGGAAGTGAGTCTGTAAGCAGGATATAAATATACAGCGAGGCGCACGAGATTTTACTTTCTGTGGTAACACTGGTTAAAAACAAACATCATGCCGTGCTTTTGCTGTGATATGAATATGTACAATAATATAGGAGTGTTGGGTGAATGCTGAGCCAAACGAATTACTTCCTTCTGTTTAATGCTTTGGTCATATTGTTTAACATGTTGGTGAAGATTCTGTATGAACTGTTCACACTGATACACATTCATGACTCCAAAAGTTTGTTCTGTGATTCTGTTTAGTTTAATTACAGCGCAGACATTAAACAATAATTACTGTATAAATAGTAGAACTAGTATATACTGTAGGCCAAATTGCATCTTACTATCACTAAAAAAAGGAACAACACAAGAAGTTTAACTATATCATAGTCAAAATTAAAAATTGGGAAACAGGCAAAGGTCAGGCGATCAGTATACAACATGAATTAGGGCACGACAAAAAAACAGAATTAAAACTATAAGTCCACAACAGAAATATAAGACTAAGTACTGGCCAAAAGTAACAAAAGTGTGTGCTTAGAGAGTCCCTCAGACCTCAGGTCATGTTTGTAGGCCGCATTGTTTTGTAAAATATAATTAGGTCCTAATTCCGAGGCCTACAGGACACAAAGTTTAAACCACACGACTGTATAGATGGTCACTGTATGCTGTAGTGTTCCAGTTTCCCTTCACTGGAAATAAGAAGCCATTCATTTGGTGAAACTTTAGAGTAAAGCATTAAGGAATAAACACTTGGCTTTCACTGAAGTCAACAACAATGACATGGTACAGTATTGCTTTTGAGAACTGAACATGTGTAATTAGTTGTTTAAATTGTTTATAAAGTTTAATATCTTGAAACTGTAACAGAAAGAAATGGATGTTTACAGAAGAAAGAGGAAGCAGCGCCCAGGGCTGCAGATTTCTACTCATTTCATGTCTTCTGTGGGTGGACAGTAGGAGAAGATACAGGTACGATAGAAGGGAGGCGACGTGTTTTACATTAATGTTGTGATGCTTCACAGGGTTTTGCTTTTCTTTATCAATGAGTCTTGAGAACTCCGTTGAAATTCTGTGAAGTTACAGCTGTGCTCTTAAATACTGTGTAGTTTTAAATACTGTACGGTTTGAGTGGTAATAAAGTTCTTCTAATATATTTACGTTTGCCCAGTGATGTTAGGCACAACAAGGAAGTTAATCACAATTACTGAATCGGAATTAAACACAGCTTGTTTTCTGATTATTTTTCATGTTTCTGAAACATAAAAACATTAGATCCATGCAGTTTATCATAACTTTTATCATAAAGTTTTTTTTTGTTTGTTTTTTTGTCAGGACTATTTGATGTAATTGTAATTTGTCCTTTATAACTCTTTATAAATCTGATTGTTAGTAATGGACTAAATGTGCTGGGCTTGAATTTTTTGCATGCTCAGCCAAAGCTGTTTATTAGGGATGGAAATTACCTGGGCCAATTTATTTATTCATTTATTTATTTATTTATTTATTTTGCTACAATTTTAAACAAACTTAGCAAATCATTTGTTCCTACCAACAGGATGCTACGCTACCTGCTGATGTCTAAATACTTTAGAGGGTGTAGGATTACAGAGGAACATAAAACTGCAACATTTTACCACCTCAAATGCAAACAGATACGAATTAAAAAATAATTTAAAAATCAACTTCGGAGTCAGTTTAGCAATGGATGAACCACCACACAAAAGAATAATGGTCTTTGGAATCTGGGCATAAACCTTTCCCTGTGGTGCTAGGAAATGTATTTCCCAAAACCATATTCTCAGGTACCCATGAAAGTCTGGAATCATTTTGCAAAGGCACCCACGTGCTCAGACTGACGATGAGGAACCTGTGCATTTCAAGTTTGACAACCGTCACTGCGAAAACTTTTTTGCAAACTACAACCGTGAAGAGGAAAATAAACAACTGTTGCAAGGTTATAAGGCAGCATGGGATCTGTTCAACACAAGCATAAAGAAATGTATTGATTTTCTAAATGGGAGCAAACCTGTAAGTTTGAAGAATACCAAAAGTGTGCTGACACACCGCAAGCAGCTGGTAGAACACAGCACCAGACTCCGGAAACAAGTCAACTTGTTGCACCGCAGAAAAATGGAGCTTGATGAGGCAAATGAAGCTCTGCAGCACCATGAAGAGAAAAGGAAAACAATTAACTTTGAATATGAAGTTCAAGAGTCCTACAAAGAAAAGGTACCAATTGATCCATCATTGAGCAAAGAGGCTACATGCTGCAGTGTGTGTGACGAGGACTGTCATTACCCAGGATGCTGGGGGGTCAGAGATCTTTCCTGGTGTACCGTCATGTCAAATGGCAAGTGCACAATCTGTCCTGGAAAGTGTCACTACACATGTTAAGGAGGCAAAAATCTATGTAGTGAAAACCAGGAAGGTCAAGAAGACTTTGGAAGGTCTGAAAAAGAATTATGAGACAGAGTCAGAAGAGAATAAGGTTTGGGTAAGCAACCTAGAAAAGGAAATAACTAAACAAGAAAAATTAATTATCAGGCTGGTGGAGGAATGCCAGAAGTATATGCACTTCCTGCAGCAGATTGCCTTAAAAACGGATGCCCTGTCTACACTTCAGGATCTAGACATGCTGATTAAGGAAGCAAAGGAAACTCAGCATGTAGATGTTGTAGAGAAATTGGAAGAACTTAGGAAATGCACTGAAGAGAAGCCAAGAAGGGCTAGATATTAGATGCAACCTCATAGAAAGGTCCAAAAAATGTGTTATAATAATAATGAAAAATAAACTCATCAACAAATTACTTAAAATGAGATGCTTATTTTGTTTTTATTTGGATCTCATGAAAGGTCTTCTACTGTATGATGAACCTTCTGATCAGGGAGAGCGAAGCCTCTTCCAGAATAGCATCTGATAATCAAAAGATAACATCACATCATTCACTGTGATTATGAGGGACACATGGATACTAACATTGCATAATGTTAAAAAAAATAAAAATACAAATAAAAAAATGTAATACATTTGATTATAACTTGATGTTTACTCACTCACTCATCATTACCGCTTAATCCTGTATTCAGGGTCGCGGGGAGCCTGGAGCCTATCCCAGGAGTCTTAGGGCATGAGGGAGGATGCACCCTGGACAGGGTGCCAATCCATCGCAGGGCACACAGATACACACACTCACACACTCATTCACAAACTACGGGCAATTTTGGGAAAGCCAATTAGCCTAACCTTCATGTCTTTGGAATGTGGGAGAAAACCGGAGTACCCGGAGGAAACCCACCAAGCACGGGGAGAACATGCAAACTCCATGCACACAGAGACGGGAATCGAGCCTGGCCGGGGATCAAACCTGGACCCTGGAGGTGCAAGGCGACAGTGCTAATCACTACACCACCGTGCGGGCTACTAGATGCATAATGGAAAATATTCCAAAGCTGTTGTAATTTGCTTTTGTTTTGTTTTTGCCTCCAAATGCATTCTAACATTCTCTGCTCCTATTAGTACTGTGTGTGTGTGTGTGTGTGTGTGTGTGTGTGTGTGTGTGTGTGTGTGTGTGTGTGTGTGTGTTGTATACTCAGTGATATAGTAGTTCCTGAAGAAGTGAATATATTGTACTCCCCATACTTTTTTAAAGTGGCCCATCAAAAACACCATTTGTTATAAACAGTGCCATTAGGACCAGTGGTATTTTCACTCTCACTTCTGCTGTTTGACGTCAGGATGTAAGAATTGCAATGAAATTAACCTAGGCCACAGAGAGGAAGATTTTGCAAGTAAATCCGGCACTTAAATTACATGGGGCTGTGCTTACCTGAGCTGCTCTTAACTAGTTCACACCGGCTCATTTTCCCTAAAATACTGAGTTTGTTTTGCCATTGCTTGGTTTTAGTAGTGGTTAGTGGTTAGTTTGATTAAATACATTTGTAACTGTTTTCAGTATTGCCTGGGCAAAAGTGTGCCTGAGCTCCACTACTCTCTCAAAACATTCGCAAAAACATGTCATTTTAACAATTGTCATTGTCGCAAAGCAGCTTTACACAATCAAAAGAAATTATGGAAGTTTGTATGAAATGTGAATGTGTATAAATCAGAATGATAAGATTGTAGGGATGAACAGGCCCCCAAAGAGAGCAATCAGTCGATCACATACCAGAACCCCTCAAGCCAGACTGCATGGCGCTATCCCGATAACCTTATCTTGTTCATAAAAGTCCAGGCGTCTTCGACTCCAACGGTGTAAATTGGCAATCTGATAAACAAAGGAGGCAGTTTTACATCTCTGAGTGGGAGAAAAACCCTCCCTAAGTCAGACCACTGACACTCTTATTGACCCCAAGACACAGGATGTCCCGTGTTTCTCCACATGCCTTTCAATGAACAAAGAGGCATATGGCAAAAACACTATTTTAAGCAATCTTTAAAGTGTGCCAGTAGGGCAAAATTCTATATACATATATTCATTATGTTTTATGTCTGTGTGTTATGTTTGATTATTCTGCATAACTTTAAAGGTATTATCAGCATTTACAAATCCCTTTCATTAAATGAAGGTATAAATGAGTGTGTAAGATAGAGGATGTTTGATATCAATCAAGCTTTGTACACCACTGTTCTTTTTTATTCAAAGAACAGTGGTGTACACGGAAAATTGGTACCATGAACAGGGATCATGCAAAATGATTTTATAAAAGGTATTAAAACTCTAACCAGATCGGCCCCACATGACACAAAACATCGGCCAGATCGGCCCCACATGTATGCACAAAAGGGGGAACCACGTGAGGTGTGGCTAAGCCCCCGCAACCACATCCGATTGGACCAATTAACCATGGGACGGACTGACATAAAGGGTCAAATGCACGTCCAAAGGGGTTGACACACCGGGTTCTATGTCATGGCCATCTAAAGGAAGCAGCTCGTCAACTCACGCCACTCGTGATTCAGCACTTTCGAGCGCACATCTTCGTCATCGGAAGAATAACCTCAACAACCTCTTCCAAACAGCTCGGGCTTCCGCCTTTGCTGACGTCATCCGCTCTCCGAGAACTCTCAACGAGACTTCGTGCCAGTCCTGCAGCAAAGAAACCCACGGAAGAAGTTCCAGAGCGCCATCGGTAACCAGGCAACCAAGCCTCACCGAAGGGCTTTCCCGAAAGACATCATCTCAGCCTTCGCGCACCAACCAATCAGCAACACTGTGATTCCCTTCACTGGAGGCTAACCACATGATGAGAACGAAACGTAATGCAGGTATACAAACAAAGCTGCATACCTTGCTGAACATTGGTGCTCGTTTCATAACTAAACCGTAAGATTAAACCCAAGACTCGTGTGCCTTTCTATGCTCTAGTAAACAATACTAGATGAACTTCATTAACCTTCACCCTCCAAACTGTTGGTATGTTTGTGTGTGTGCGCGTGCGTGTGTTCAAGTAGCGTAGTTTCATGTATCATAGATTAGTCAAATAAATTCTTGTTTCTTTATAAAGAATTGTTGTCTTGGTCATGTACTGTATTTTAAAGTTTAAATATTGGCCCAGATCTTACGTGACCTTGCTCGTAATTGATAAATACCATACTTTGTATTATCCTCGTTGGCCGCGGGATTAACAGGATTGGTAAAATACACTCAATTGTGCTATACAGTGGACGGATAGTATATAAAGTGTATGATAAACTTTTAATTCAGTTTATTAAATTAACTCGAATCGTTAAAGATTCGATATACCTCTGACTTCCCAGAGCTAAACACTACATAATAAAGGTAAAAGAATGCAGCAGTCATTCTTGGTCTACTTTAGGTAAACCCTACATATTAAAAGTTGGAAAATGCATCAAGTATTTTGTCCACATTAAAATGTCTACATTATGTAAAAAAAAAAACCCTACAAGATTGTTCCTGATGAACAAGCCGAGGGCGACGGTGCTGAGGGAAAAACTCCCTGAGATGGTAATAGGAAGAAATCTTGAGAGGATCCGGACTCAACAGGGAACCCATCCTCATCTGGGTGATAAAGGATAGCAGGAATTGATCTGCACTCATACTGTGTGTTAGGAGGCTGGAAGTTCAGTATAACAGGAGACGTGTTTAAGTTCATATGGAGTCCAGTTTGTTATTGCAGGTAGAATATTGGAAATTCCAGTCCTGAACTATGGAGCAACTGCAGTCACAAGTCCAAACAGCTGTCTGCATCAGTCGAGGACAGGACCTTCTTGGTAAAGAACAGAGGACAGAGGTTCTTGGTAAAGCGTCTTCATGGTCGCCAGTCACCACACACACATGGTTAGAACGATAGGGATTGTTGCTATAGTAAGTGCCAGAAATCTTAAAGGGCTAGTATACAGTACATATTGTTTTGCTTTTGTTTATTTTTGTAATGTATGTTTATGCGGTTGTCGAATATACGTAATAAGGTAGTTGGCATGTGAAACATGTAATTTGACAATTTTGCTAAGTTATTTACTATTTGAATTGTTGAGTTTACTTTGTTTCATCCAGAGAAAAATGTGTGTGCTGTAATACTGGAACTGTTGTTGAACTGAGTTGAGCTTTTTCCTCATCATTTTGCTGGTTGAAAAATAATTTTTTGAGGTACATTTTAATGTACAATGCTCAAATTATTGATGTATTTACAAAAAGTAGAGTCACAGTTTTCGAACGATGCTGTAATGTTCATGATGAAGATAATGGTGATGATGATGATGAGCTACAGTGACCAAGCGGATAGTGAAAGTACCGTGGTGAATGGTGATGAGGAAGATGCAGAGCCACCTGATATAAAAGACAGTCTGAGGCAATGGGTACTTGTACTTTGTATGCATTTATTTTTATCCACCTTGCTGAAAGAAAAAGTGTTTGTATTAGGTGTTGATTTTGTAGTCTATCATCATAATGGTTACATATATTTTCTTAATTTGTAATTATGTTATCACAAATCAAATTAATAAATACATTTCTTGAGATATAAATGTGTTTCTCCAAATTTGTAAATGTAGCAGGAATTAAGGGAACGGCCATCTCCTGGCGCAGATCCTATTGGACTGATCATTATCTGTTTGTAGATTTAAATGGTGACTATTATGCATGTTCTCAAGTGGAGTTTGGTGTTCCACAGGGTTCAGTTTTTGGCCCACTGCTTTTTTCTCTTTACATGCTTCTTCTGGGCAAAATAATTCATGAGCATGGTATTAGTTTTAACTGTTATGCTGATGACACACAGTTATACATCTAAGTAAAACCAGATGAGAAAAGCCAGCTTAATAAAGTTGAGCAGTGTGTGCAGGACATAAGAGACTGATGTTAATTAACTTCCTTCTACTTAATCCCGATAAGACAAAAGTTCTAGCCATAGGACCACATGCAGCTAGAAGTAAGCATTCTGATCACACTGTATCTTTAGATGGCCTTTCTGTTCCATCAAGTGCAACAGTAAAAGACCTCACTGTGATTATAGATTCCAGCCTTTCATTTGAAGCTCATGTAGATAACATTACCAAGATAGCATTCTTTCACCTCAGAACTATTGCCAAGATAAGGAAGATATTGTCACTAAACTATGCAGAAAAACTAGTTCATGCTTTAATCACCTCTAGGTTTTACTATTATAACACCTTACTGTCTCGTTCTTCGACTAGATGCATAAGCAAGCTTTAGTTAGTCCAGAATGCAGCAGCGAGAGTTGCTAGAACCAGAAAATATGAGCACATCACCCCTATCTTATCCACACTGAAGTGAAATTTTGCATTCATTTTAAAATACTACGTATAAAGCATTAAATGGTCTTGCAATGCTGTATCTGAATGAACTGCTAGTGTCTTACACTGCCATGGCTACTTTAATCAGGATGCAGGCTGCTTGTCAGTACCTACACGGTTTATGAAAGTAGTTTATGAAAACTACAGCAGGGGTAGAACCTTTTTTTTTTTTTACAAAGCCCCAAAGTTATGGAATAGTCTTCCAATTAATGTTCGGGACTCAGACACAGTCTCAGTGTTAAAGTCTAGGCAAAATAAAACTATTTATTTAGCCAAGCATTTTTGCAAATAGATTTGCAGATCTGGGGGACTCATGAACGTGAAGTATTATGGTGAACTGATATGTTTAGATGCTGTATTCCCCACGCTCATAGCTCACTTAGGATTGTTGACGGTGAAGTGACTGGTTCTTTACATCTCAGGGAGTGCTCATGTCTGTATTTCCTTCTGGCTCTCTATTTTAGTTAAAGAAGGAGCCACGGCCGAGGCCGTGTGAGTGGCGTGCGGCTGCCCTTTGGACGGCGTGATCCCCCCTCCCTCTCCTGCCAGAAAGGCGTGTCAATATTTCACAGTAAACACGCCCATTCAAGCCCTATTTATTAATTTACCTGGTGCCACCACTAGATGGCGCTTTGTTCTCAAGAACACGTTAACACAAACCAGCAATTTAGCTGTGCTGAGTTGCAATCACGTGATTTTAGTGAAGAGTGTTTGTGCTTTCTGAAAATGTCTTCAGAATCTGAATGAGCATTATCAGGATTTAGATAAATTAAAAATGTATTTAATTTAAGAGTTAATCTGCAGGTTATTTCTGTGACTGGAATATAATGTGATACAGTCCATGAGAGACACAAGCTGAGGCTAGATTTACAGGAGCTAGCGAGCTAAATGCTCATAACCAGGTTTATATTTTCTCCACTTTGGCCGTGACTTTGTACGATAGCGCGAGCACTTAGTTAACGAAAGCTGAATAAAAACCCTGAAGTGTTTAGCAGTTAAGCAGTAGGGCCGCTTCAATACCCGGTAAGTTATAATTTGGCTTCAGAGATGAACTAATGCTCATATACGAGTGTTATATCGCTTAACTTATTTGTATGAAAAGTATGAAGTAAATTCTCGGTTCATTTAATGCAGATGTTAAGACAGACAGACAGCGGCTAACGCTAACAAAGTTCAATGGTTAACATTAGCACAGGCAGTTTATTTACATTCCAGAATTCCCAAAACAGTATTTTACACACTCTGTGGTATAGTAGTAGCCATGGGCCTACTGTACCACATAGTGTGTAAAATAACCTGCAGATTAACTCTTACCTAAAAAATAAATAAATTCTGAATTTATCTAATCCAGACAACACTCGTTCTCATTTTCAGAGAGCACAAACACTCTTCTTGTAAGTTTTTCGAGTAGTGCAGCTTTTGTAATAGCGACATTAATAGTATTTCCGAAGCTTTAGCGTCTTTTTGATGGAAAGAACAGTGACATTGTGAGTTTGTAACACTGACAATAAGCTGTAATGTTAACTCCAGACTTGGTAAACAGACCATTAAGTTCTCTAAAGTCACATCTGACGGCTGCTGGTGCTGCCAGTGATATTTAAAATTCAATTCAATTCAATTCAATTTTATTTCTATAGCGCTTTTAACAATGGTGATTGTCTCAAAGCAACTTCACAGAAATTAAAAGAAAATGAAAAGAAGACTTATGGAAATGTATATATGTGTAAGAAAAATGTGTAAGAAAAATGTGTCTAGATAATGAGATTGTCCCTGATGAGCGAGCCGAGGGTGATGGCGACAGTGGCAAGGAAAAACTCCCTGAGATGGCAATAGGAAGAAACCTTGAGAGGAACCAGACTCAACAGGGAACCCATCCTCATCTGGGTGATAACAGATAACAGAAATTGTATAACATCATGTGTGTTATGCAGATGAAAGTTCGATATAACAGAAGTTATTTAAATTAACACACAGTTCAGTTCAGGGATGAGTCAGCAGGTGCAGAGCGCATAAAAATGGCCGATAAAAACTAAACTTTGAATTAAACTGTAGACTACCCCAAACAAATTTTATAAAAAAAAAAGTCACCACTTACCCTGAATAAGGTCCATTAAGCTGCGATCTACAGCTCTGTAGTGCAGTTTGATAGTTCAGTCCGGCGAGGGCGGGGTGGGTTGTTAAAATCACGTGATTGCAACTCAGCGCAGCTAATTTGTTGGCTTGTGTTAACGTGTGCTTAAGAACAAAGCGCCATCTAGTGGTGGCACCAGGTAAATTAATAAATAAAGCTTGAATGGGCGTGTTTACTGTGAAATTTTGACACACCTTCCTGGCAGGATAGGGAGAGCGATCGCACGGTCCAAAGGGCAGCCGCCCGGGATCCGCACGCCATTCACACAGCCTCGGCTATTTGAGATGGCTCCTACTGTAAATAGGTTTATTAACATTTTATTTTTATCAAAATTAGATATTCTGTAAAGTTTATGTAAAGTCTTCACTAAATTCTCCTGTTCTCTTTTAGCAGAGCTCTGCTGTGGAGGATTGGCTCAGATGGGTGACGGCCTAAACAAGCTGTTGAGGGAGCTGTAGTGGGGATGACGTCACAGTGCAACAGCTTTAGAATGAGGTTTGGTCAGGTCTGTATTCTGAACATAGAACTGCAAAATGTCTGATACTTTGGGGGAAACAAAGACATAAACTATTCCATCTTTGAAAGTTTTTAAAAATGAATATTTTAATATAAAAGAATCAGGTAGAGACTGATAGGCAGCTGGTGTTATCCAGGTATTTTACTGACCTTTAAGCAAAATACAACATGTATTTACCTGTTTTATACAAATTACTGTTTTAACTTTGAAAAGTTTTGGAAGAATAAATAATTTTAAGTCATGTTTTCATGTTTTAATTGTTGGGGAATTGTTTGGGGTATTTTAAAAAACATTTACTTGAACCAACTACTTCATAGGGCAAAAAAATGAGAAAATTTTCTGTATGTAGGTCAATGAGTTGAGCTAATAATAATAATAATAATAATAATAATAATAATAATAATTATTATTATTATTATTATTGGTCATAGAAACAAACAAAAACAACAGTTAAACATATATCTGAGCTAGTTTGTGCTTATGTGAATTACAATTATTTTGGGGGGATTTTAAGAACTCTGTCGATAAAGACCTGTCTTTTTCTTGCAGGAGTGTTTGTGTTAAAGCCAAATGAGAAATGCAGGAGTGCACACACACACCTCTCCATCCACAAATGCTTACATGTAGCACTTTAGCTGTTTTCTTGTAAATCGTTGTTTAAACTTATGAACACAGCTGTTCAGTCCTATACACAAGCGCATGGTCTAATTTTGTCCTTAATTAAAAGACATCAATATGCTAATAATTTACACAATGGTAACATTGTTTATTTTGCTGCCTAAGGTAATAAGCAAAAAAAAAAAAAAAAAAAAAATATATATATATATATATAAATGAAAGTAAGTGTTCCATGCATTACAGTACTGCATATAACCAAGTGCCTTAACAAACACAGCTACAGTATACAGTTCAAACAAAGAGTGTGTGCGCTGGTGGGGATGGATTGGAAGATGAATGAGGATACGTCATTTACAAGACAAAAGACGGTCAGAGGTGTGAATGCGTATCTCCACTTTGCTCTTCGGTGTGTGTGTGTGTGTATGTGTGTGTGTGTGTGTGTGTATGTGTGTGTGTGTGTGTGTGTGTGTGTGTGTGTGTGTGTGTGTGTATTTGTGTTTTAGGTTCCTAGGGGTGCATTCTTAAATTCAGTCTGTCTGAATCTTTATAAACGCGTTGGGGAAATCATGTTTGATAAAACGACAACAACAATTAAACACTTAATCATTTGCATCTGTGCTATTTTGTGCTTAAGAGACCCATATTTATTTTTTTCTCAGTTAAAAAAATGCTTTAGGTTTTAAGAACTTCATTAAAAAAACAAAGACAAAGTTTGTGTTAAAGCGAGCCTAGGTAAACCTGACAAATGCAGGAGCACACACACACACACACACACACACACACCTGTGGCACTTTAACCGTTAGTGCATCAATGTTGTCTTGTAAATAGCTTATTAAACCTATGAACACAGCTGTTCAAAAAATAAATAAATAAACAGACGCATGGTCTATTTTGTCCTCAAGTGAAATACATCAATACATTAGTAATTTACACCATTATAACATTAGTGAAGAAGGATCTAAAGAGACTTGTCTCTATTACATCATGACTTTGAGACAACCACAGTAACTTTGCCGTAGACAGTGTTTATTTTGCTGAACATTACAAAACAGCCATGTCCAATAAAACAGTACATTTTTAATAAGCCATATTGGTTTCGAGTCAAAAGTAAAATTAATGAAAGACTAAGAAGCCCCAGTAAACTTGACCCTGAACAGCCACGGACTGACTTTAACAATAATTGCTGATCGCTTTTACAGTATATGTGTTTTGTTGTATATATTTTGTATATATTATGTTCAAATAAAACGTTTACAGCGTTGGCTGATTTTGTGATTGAGACCCAGGGGTTACATTGAAATGTTTTTTATTAGTAGTAGTAAGCCAGGCTTTAGTAATCTTGGATAAATCACAATATAAGCCCTCTCTCGCGCGCACACTCTCTCTCTCTCTCTCTCTCTCTCTCTCTCACACACACACACATACACGCACACACAAATAGCAGATGAAATCGCATAAAACCAAATGAAACTAGGTTAAAAAATATAAGCAGTGAAAGATACGGTAAATTTTATGGTTCTTTTTTATGTTTACATTAAGCCACCACAGGCACAATGCAGTTCCAACAGAATTCAATGAATAGCTGTAAGGGACCACCTCTAGAGGGCACTGTGTGCATGTTTGTGTTTTGTGTAGTTTTGTTAGTCGACTCAGTTTCCCAGAAGGCAGCTCGGTCAGGTGATGATGGAGCTCATCTGAACTGAGGTGGCTCATTAGAATTGTTATAAATAGCTGGTTGTTCTGGGAAACTGGGTCGAGCATTAATACTGTCAAGTGGGCATTTGTTTTTGGTTTGGTTTGGCTTTACTTTACTTTACTTTACTGTAGTTTGTTTTTAGTTCATATGGGCTCTGAATAGTTATGTTATCTGTGTGATGGTGTCTATTTAAGTGTACCTTTTAGTTGATTCTTTGCTTTAAGTAAGTACTGTGCTGTGTGTTTTTAGTGTCTCCACTTTTGTCTTTAGTGTTCCTAGGTTTTCCCCTGTCTCTAAGTGTCCCCCCCCCCCCTAGCCTTTAGTGTCCCCCCCCCCCCCTAGCCTTTAGTGCCCCCCCTAGCCTCTAGTCTCTTGGGTTCTCTCGCTCCGTCCCTGTTTCTAGTGTCTCCCCAACTCTTAGCCTTTGTGTTTGCTAAAATAGACTGTGTGTGCTAAAAGAGCCCTGTATGTATGTTTTGTTTGTTTTTGTTTAAAATAAAAGACTTTTTATGTTTAAAAAACATCCCCTCTGTGCCAGTTTGTACTCCCAGTTCGTGACAGTAGCTAACAGAACTCTTTCTGCCTTATGCTGGAATTATGTCCAGGCCAAAATATCTGCAGAAGATCCAGACACTTTGGGCACTGGTCATGAACCTTCTCAGTTTCCACTAGGCCTGGTTGAAGAAATAGCTCACAGTTTTCCCCATAAAATATGAAAGTGTTGTGAAAAATGCCTACTATTAGATTTTAAGACCTGTTGGCAGGAATTTGTCATCATTATATATCCGTATGAGACCAATTTGTCCCCATATGAGGACATATGTTGTATCCATGTTTCACTGTGGGAAACGGACATTCAGGAACTGTCTGTTCAACCTCTCTACATCTAACACAGACACAGCAGTTAAACCCCAAAATATATAAAGTTTAGACTCATCAGACCAAAGGACAGTTTTCCACTAATCAAATGGCCATTCCTTGTGTTTCTTGGCCCAAGCATGCCTCTTCTTTTTGTTTTTGTTTTGGAGTAATGTTCTTTTTTTGTCGTAATTTGACCATGAAAGTGCTTACGCAGTCTCCTCTGAACAGTGGATGTTGAAATAGTCTTTCGCTTGAATTCCAAAAAGCATTTATGTGGACTCTTATCTGAAGTGATATAAGTCGATGGTTTCTGTGGCTGGGAAAGTATCCACTAACAGCTTCCACAGGATTTAGGAGGGTAAGTTGCAGCCAGGTGCTGCTTATCATCAGCCCTTGATTAATTAATTAATTACCAGGTGTGCAGACGTCTATAAAAGCAGATGTTTGCTGGTCTGGGGCATTCAGGTGTGTGTTAACCAAGAGGGAAAAACCTAAGCAATGGTCTTAGAGATGAACTTTTTGCTGCTGCAGATCAATCTGAAAAGGGTTATAAAACAATTTCCAAACATTTGCATTCAGGATTCTACAGTGTGAAAGAATATTCACAAGTGGAAAGCATAGAAGATAGTTGCCAATCTTCCCAGGAGTGGCGTCCCAGCACACCCATGGTCAGACTGTGCAATGCGCAGAGAAAAAAAAAAGCTTGCATTCTTTGATTGAAGTAGGTGCGGTAGGTCGTAAGACACTAGCAGTTTATCCGGTAAAGTTGCGCGAGACCATTTAATGCTTTATACGTCAAAACTAGTATTTTAAAAACTATGCGAAATTTCACAGGGAGCCAATGCAGTGTAGATAAGATAGAGGTGATGTGCTCGTATCTCCTGGTTCTAGTGAGGACTTTCTCTGTTGCATTCTGGACTAACTGAAGCTTGTTTATACACATAGTTGAACAACCAGACAGTAAGGCGTCACAATAGTCCAACCTAGAGGTGATAAAGGCATGAACTAGTTTTTATGCATCCTGTAGTGACAATATATTCCTTATCTTGGCAATATTTCTGAGGTGAAAGAAAGCTATCCTGGTAATATTATCTACATAAGCTTCAAATGAAATATTAGAATCTATAACTACACCGAGGTCTTTTACTGTTGTACATGATAAAACAGAAATGGCATCCAGAGTTACTGTGTGATCAGCAGGCTTACGTCTAAATGCATTTGGTCCAGTACTTCTGTCTGGTCAGAATTAAGCGGAAGAAAGTTAAAAAGCATCTAGTGTCTAATGTCCTTCACACATTCCTCAACTTTATTAAGTTTTTTTTTTTTTTTTCCGTCTGGCTTTTTATACAGTGCCTTGCAAAAATATTCATGACCCTTGAACCATCCCACAATTTGTCACATTACAACCACAAACATAAACATATTTTATTGGAATTTTATGTGAAAGAAGAACACAAAGTGGCACATATTTGTGAAGTGGAAGGAAAATGATGAATGCTTTTCAATTTTGTTTTACAAATTAAATCTGAAAAGTGTGGCATGCATTAGTATTCAGCCCCCTTACTCTGATACCCCCAACTAAAATCCAGTGGAACCAATTGCCTTCAGATGTCACCTAATTAGTAGAGTCCAGCTGTGTTTAATTTAATCTCAGTATAAATACAGCTGTTCTGTGATGCCTTTAGAGAGTTTGTTGCCTTTAGAGAGTTTGGTGAACAAACAACATCATGAAGCCCAAGGAACACACCAGACAGTTATGAAGGCATAAGGGATAAAGATGTGGAAAAGTTTAAAGCAGGGTTAGGTTATATACAGTATAATATCCCAAGGTTTGAACATCTCACAGAGGACTGTTCAATACATCATCTCAATATGAACGTGGCAAGAAGAAAGCCATTGTTGAGTTACCATGGCCCTTTTTCTGCTTCTCTGATTAATGCTCTCCTTGCTCGCCCTGTCAGCTTAGGTGGACAGCCATGTCTTGGTAGATTTGCAGTTGTGTAAAACTCGTTCCATTTTCAAATGATGGATTGTCACAATTATGTGACACTTTGTGTTGGTCTACACATAAAATTCCAATAAAATACTTTTACGTTTGTGGTTGTAACATGACAAAAGAGAGGCCATGAACCAATACATCTCGGAATCATTAGCAGCTGGAATCATCCGACCTTCTTCTTCACCGGCAGGTGCAGGATTCTTCTTCGTAGAGAAAAAAGACAAGTCTTTACAGCCCTGCATTGATTATCGGGGACTTACCGAAATCACGATTAAAAATCGTTCTCCCCCTACCCTCATGACTACGGCTTTTGAGCTATTGCAGGAATCGCGCATCTTTACTAAACTGGACCTCCGAAATGCCTATCAACTCATCAGGATCAGGGAAGGGGACGAGTGGAAAACTGCATTTAACACTCCTACTGGTAATTATGAATATCTGGTGGTACCTTCTGGACTGATTTACTGTGGAAAAATACGGTAGCATATTTTTTGGTTATACAGGATTGCACCCATTATACTGTATTTTTTAATGGATTTCAATAGTTTTTTTTTTTTTTTCCAGCCTGGCCAGGAATCAAACCCAGATCCTGGTGGTGCAAAGCAACAGTGCTAACCACTACACTACTGTGCTTGCTACACAGCTGTTGTCATTGTTGGACTTCCTCCGTTTCCCCGCATAGTAATACACACAATAACGTATTTTTACAGTAAAATTCTGGCAACCACAGCTGGCAGTTTTTTACCGTAAAATTTACGGTTTTGTTTACAGTGTAAGTAACAAAAAAGCTTTTTTGCAACATACTGTATGCACTGTGATGGCGGGTTTGACAATGTCAGAGATTTAAATTAAATTATATTGTACAAACCATGAAAAAAACATGTACATAAACCATAGACAGTTTTCTTTCCAAAACAGTTAATATTGAAATAATGCTAGTTTTTAAAATATGCTTAAACTTATGTCAGATTCTAATCTCCACACATGCCAGACCCTGCCTCCAAGTGCTCAAAGCTCTATTCACAGTCAGATTTTATGTAAGTAAAGTCACCCCAAGATTTCGGGCAGTGACTGAAGGAGTGATCTGATTGTTGTTGTCAAGTCTTGACCTGTTTTTGTTGGTCTGTTCATGAAAAATTGCCAACTATTAGATAGATATGTGTCTGCTAAAACATGCAGAAAGTAAGCAGGTGTCATGATTAAATGAAGTAAACGACTGTGATTTGTGCTGATGAACCAGTCCCCACGAAATCCAGTCTTTCCTGATTTCTTTGGAGATTTTTCATAAATCACATGATCCCACTGCTCGAAACATACACTCCCACATTGGGGTTCTTCTTATTAAGGTGAATACAGTCAGCTGTAGAACGTACATAAAGGTATATTAAAAGGTAAGTAATACAATTGAATTTGTTAAATGAAGGAACGATTCAATTCAATTCAATTCAATTTTATTTCTATAGCGCTTTTAACACTGGTCATTGTCTCAAAGCAGCTTCACAGAAATTAAAAGAAAATGAAAAGAAGACTTATGGAAATGTATATATGTGTAAGAAAAATGTGTAAGAAAAAATGTGTCTAGATAATGAGATTGTCCCTGATGAGCAAGCCAAGGGTGACGGCGACAGTGGCAAGGAAAAACTCCCTGAGATGGCAATAGGAAGAAACTTGAGAGGAACCAGACTCAACAGGGAACCCATCCTCATCTGGGTGATAACGGAGAGCAGAAATTGTATAACATCATGTGTGTTATGCAGATGAAAGTTCGATATAACAGAAGTTATTTAAATTAACACGAAGCCCAGTTCAGTTCAGGGATGAGTCAGCAGGTGCAGAGCGCAGATGGGGGTCTGGATCACTGGGAGCTCAGGAGCAGCATGTGTAGCTCCAAACCAACATGAAGAGGAATCCAGCTGGAGCAGGTCCTTCTCTGGATGCCTCAGGATCCTCGCAGGGTTGGCCTCTGTCTACTGAAGCTGGCACAATCTCCAGATGACTCGGGATGGGTGGAAAAATAAAGAGCAGGTGGTAAGAATTAGCGTAGCTGCCATTCAGGATAGATGTACTGGAGTATGAGGTAAAGAAATAAATTGTGTGTATGCCAGATTAAAGAGATGCGTCTTGAGTCTACTTTTAAATTGGGAAACTGTGTCTGAGCCCCGAACACTGTCAGGAAGGCTATTCCAAAGCTTTGGAGCTAAATATGAAAATGCCCCGCCTCCTTTTGTAGATTTTGATATTCTGGGAACTACCAGTAGTCCGGAGTTTTCTGATCTTAAGGAACGTGGTGGATTGTACCGTATCAGAAGACAGGTTAGGTATGTGGGAGCGAAACCGTTTAGAGCCTTGTACGTAAGTAATGTTATTTTGTAATTAATTCTAAACTGAACAGGTAGCCAGTGCAGGGATGATAATATTGGGGTTATATGATCATATTTTCTAGATCTAGTGAGAACCCTGGCGGCTGCATTTTGGACTAACTGTAGCTTGTTAATTGAGGATGCAGGACAGCCACCCAGTCATGCATTACAGTAGTCCAGTCTGGAGGTCATGAATGCATGAACCAGCTTTTCTGCATCAGATATGGATAAAATGTTCCTAAGCTTGGCGATATTTCTAAGGTGGAAAAAGGATGTTTTTGTGATGTTGGAGATATAATTTTCAAAGGATAAGTTACTGTCTAATATTACACCCAGGTCTTTCACTGTCGAGCTGGTGGTAACAGTACATCCTTCTAAACGCAGGCGGAATTGTGAGAGCTGTTGTGTACTGGTTTTTGGGCCAATAAGTAATATCTCTGTCTTAT
>JAAGKR010006608.1:9453-20361 GCA_011419295.1 Clarias macrocephalus
CCCCCCCCCCCCCCCCCCGCGCACCAACGTGATTGACTTGCTATTTCAAAAGGAGAATATAGTGCCCCGGGCAAGTACATAGTTCCAATAGAAATCTATACTCTTCTATTTCTAAAGAAGAAAAAATTACCCGGCGATCCCAGCTATCTCATTAAGCACAAAAACACTATTATGCGCAAAAGTAAGGATTGATAAGGTGATAAGGAAACACCTGAGTTACCTGCTCAGAGCACTCAGCTTAATGCCACTGAATAACTTAAGGTTAAACGAACACTAATCAGCCACACAATTTAAACCCCAAAACATTATATCCAAAATGGTTTGGGTTCCCCTTGTTCCTGAAGGTCAGCTCTGACTCCTTGGTCATTACCAGTATGTTCGAGGCGGATCCTTAAGGAAGTGTGGGTTGCAGATTGGAATTGAGATAAATAATCGTAAAGTTTTTAACTGCTAAGTCCATATGCAGCAGGCTGTGATGCATTGATTGTTCTGGTGCCTCGCCATTGTGGTACGAATTTACTTTTTTCATCAGTTGAGGATGTTGTTTTTGTTTAATCAAACTGGACAGGCTGGTCCTTGGTTCATTCCCATAGATGAGCCTTGGGTGCCCATCATCCTGTCACCTGGTATATAATTGATAAACAATGCTACGGTATGATATGAAGTGAAATGCTTATACGGCTGATTAAAGAAATTCAAAATAAAAGTTTCAGTATGAAATAAGAGAAGTAAGATAATTTTTACAAATTAGAAATATAGAAAAATATAGGGGAAATATAGCTGTTAAAATACTTTTAAATTTACAGTATGTACAAATAATAAAATAATTTAAAAAAATTAAATAGTAGAATAAAAATAGAAATATAGAAATATCATAAAATATAATAAAATATAGAAGAGTTGCAATATAGAAACCGTGTCCGGTTATCGGCGAGACAGAATGTGCAGAATGTGCAGAATGATGTGCAAGGTTGCAGTTCAAAGTTTTGTGGTGTGCAAAATGTGCAAATGTGCCATATGGAATGTGTTTATTATTTATTTATTTATTTATTATATTTATTATATTTATGGTATTTGTTATACGCTGCTAACATTAGCAATGTGACCTAGCTAGCAAACCTGGTTTATTATAGACAATGTTCAGAACAATATGTTAAATTGAAGGATACTCAATACATTAGTACACTGGAGGTTTTGAGCTCACAGAAATAGTTAATAGTTCACATGATTCACTGCATGTGATTCATTGGACCAGTTCAACTGATACAAACGTCAAGGAAAGCAAGTCTGCTCATTAATTGTTGGTAATGGAGCTTATATTATTTATTCAGTGGATCTGCGAGTATATATTATACAGTATCTTAGTGTTGATTTTAAAGAAGTAGGTTTTTGAGACTTTTTGAGAGTCTGTAAGTATCTAGCGTGAGATTAAACCCAAAGATGGTATTTCCTGTTCTTCCTGTACTGTTGGTTGGGTAACCAAGTCCTGTCATTATTAAACCATTTTTTCCACTTACTGCAGAATCCAGTGTCATACAGAACCCTCGTGCCTATTACTGCATATTACGTAACACTAAAAAAAAAAAAATCTCCCAAATCACTGTCTAACTCAAAATCTTAAGTGTTGTCTATGAATTAGATTAGAACACTGTGTTACAACAAAGACTATCTGTATGGAGCAGAACCTGAGACAAATAATAATAATAATAATAATAATAATAATAATAATAATATTTCCATAAGTCTTATTTCCATAAGTCTTCTTTTCATTTTCTTTTAATTTCTGTGAAGCTGCTTTGAGACAATGACCATTGTTAAAAGCGCTATAGAAATAAAATTGAATTGAATTGAAAATAATAATAATAATAATAATAATAATAATAATAATAATAATAATAATAATAATAATAATAAAAAGCTCGGCTTGACACATCCCATCATTTATTGGTAGCACACACAGACACATTAATGGGACAATTTGGCAAAATTTCTCGCAAAATTCCTGTTTATTTAAAGACCCATCATGCAGACAAGAATTGCATAGTCATTGCAGAGCTTTGTCTTTTGAAAAGAGAAGTGATCACTGACTAATATGGGCATGTGAGAGCCACGATGAGAGTTTCATTTTCCAGTTCTGTAGATTTGTTCATTCTTTGATTCATTCAGTCACTTTTCCTGGTTCAACATGTAAAGGTCATCCCAGTCTTCTCTCTCCTCGCCCATGGTTACAATCTGATCCCTACACGTTGCTAGACTAACTAAGATTCTCCAGGGTCTTCATTCAATGCTCAAGTTCTTTTTGCCTTCCACCTGCATAGTGTATTTCACTCATGGTATGGGCCTTGGCAGTGTTCAGTTGCATTCCAGACACTTTAGAAACATGCCCAGGCTCCCAGGTTGTGCAATGAAAGTGTATTCCCTGCATCATGCGGAGGTTGAAAATTAGATTCCCGGCTGAGGCTACAGTCATCGATAGCTGCGAGTCTAGAGAGAGTAGATCGACTCACACTCCCAAGCCATTCATAGGGACACGAGGCAATCATGTTTTTTTTTTTTTTTTTTTTTGCAGAAAATCTTCCTGTATCATGTAATCTTCACTCCCTAATGGTTCTTAAGCAAAGATACAGTTGGCATCTTCATGTGCAACGGAGGAATCATTCCATCCCTGGTTGCTGTTGGGTGAGTGCCCTAACAAGACAGGTGGGAATTGGACATGGTGCTTGGGAGAAACTCGTGGGGAAATTAAGTTACATAGGTGATGCAGTCACCAGTTTCTTGCCTGTGGACATGGCGTCCAGACCCCGAGTTTCCTAAACTGGACAGATTCTGCTTAGCCTTTTTCCCCCCCTAGAGTTTGGATGAAGGATTTTGGCTTGTTTGTCAGATCTTGTATCATAACCCTGAGGAATACCGTATGATCCCCTTTGCCATGGCAAGGTCAATATTGAAATAATCTAAAATACTGTATAATGTCTGACTTTTTTTTTTGGACTATACTGTAGCATTTCAAAACAAAAGATCTTGTTTCTCTATGTGTTCTCTTTCTTTCTATTAATATAGAGGATTTCCCATGTAGTTTTTGTTGAGAGATTTCATTAATCTAGCCCCAGAAGGGAACCTCTGGGATGTGGTTGAAAACGAAATCTTCCATTTTCTGCCCCACTTTCAGGAAGTTCATTCACGCCTACAGCACTCCTCAGCCTTGATTTATAAACCTCTGGATCTGCCACATGAAGCCTGTGGGCCCTGAGATCACAACGAACGACTAGGGATGCGAAGCTATGAAATATTCATTGTAGGAGAACCGTACGACCCAGTCTCTGTATCACAGAATCAAACTGCTTCAAACTTCCAACTAAGATGACGGAGTGTATGAAAACCTGCTAGGGAGTTTAAACAGAGATTTACAAAGAGTGAACACAAAACTCCAGATGGATATATCGTGTTTAAGTAAGACACAGGCCTGTGCAAACACTCTACAGTATATTTTCAAAAAGTGTCCCATTCTTGCAAATATTTTTCATTATTCTTATCATTTTAGTGCAACCCTAAACTATTTCACACTTCTCACTCCAGTCGTACAAGTATAATCCTATGGCTTGAGTATTGATGACTACATCACCTTTTCTTAGGAGACCAAAATATTTCCATCAGGTTGCATCAGACCACATTGTTACTGGAATCTTACAGCCCTGTATTTGCACAATTGTCTATGTTTTGTGTAGCACAGTGACAGATAAACATCCGGTGCTTGTGTAAACCAGAGACATAACTTAATCAAATGTGCTGTGCATGTTGTTGTAGTTTTTTACAGAAGAAAAAAAAAGAGATGGTGGATACTGATAAAGATTTTTTTTTAAACCCTTAAAACTCACAGATACGTGCCTGCAATACAGTCAATGATGATTAATAAATAAATAAATACATAATAATAATAATAATAATAATAATAATAATAATAATAATAATAATAATAATAATAAATAAATAAATATTTTTACCTTGCCGGTTTGTGTTAATGATCAAGACCTTTGAACGTTCCCCCAGTTACATTGTACTGTATACATATGTTTGGAGATCCTAATATGACTCATAAGACATTTTATTATGGCTCACACCATACTTCAGACATTACCATGGTAACAGCCATATAGGAATTGTACTACAGTACAAGGGTAGGTACTGTGGCACTTCAGTGAGTACCGTGGTAGTACTACAGTGTGTACCACAATACCCCAGTGTATTTGGGTTTTCAAATCTGAAAGTTATCAATACTTTTTTAAAGGGTATATTTTACCACTAGCACAATATGAGAATGACATCACAAACATGTAGAATTTTCAAAATGAACATTTTATTATCATCATATTTTGGTCATAGAAACAACCGAAAACATGATCATGTGCTATTTCTTTGCCTACAGTATGTGTATTTTTATTTTATTTATTTATTTATTTATTTATTTATTATTATTATTTTTTGCTTATTTATGTCTAGGTAGTTGAACTAAAAAATCAGTTTATCATATTGCCTATTTTGTGCTGTAAAAAGGACACCACTAGATTACAACGGTAATCTAACCGTTATTTGTTTTGATGTTTTTTTTAATAAACAATATACTGCACAATCCTGAGCCCTATATTTGTTTATTTAAAAAAAACATCAAAACAAATAACGGTTAGATTTACCATCTAGGACTCAGTGTTGATTTTTACACTATCTAGTACAAACTTTACTGAGCACTTAATAGTGAAAATCATCAGTTAATTAGAAATGACATTTATTTGCATGGTCAGGCGATTCCTTTGTATAATACTGACTCTGCAGTCTGACAAAGACGCCGTCCAGTGTGACTCCCATGTGATTCAGCTCTTTAAAGTTTAACACAATATTTATACATATAAGAGAACTTTACTCATATGCTTGTTTTTTTCTCCAGAAGTCTTCAGATTTTACACATTCATAGTCAATACATTCTGAGACAATACTAACAGAGTCATTAAAATCATTAAGAGTGGGAATTAGGAGCTAAAGGCAAATCGTAACATTTTCTTCAAATACTGTAGTACAGCGTGAATGCAGGACCCATGTGTTTGCTTTAAACTTCTTAGCTCCCTTTGCAGTACCCCTGCTTATGAGAACAAGATATTTTCACAAGGTTGCATCAGATCACATTCTGGCAAGAATCTCTCACCCTGTATATACAGTCTATCACATCTGTTATGTCTGTATGTTGTTTACCTGTAATAATAGATGTTTTTTTGACCTTTGAACTTTCCCCCCCAGTTACATTGCACAAACACATATGTTTGGAGATCCTAATATGACTAAGCCATAAGACATTTGACTATGGTTTGTACCATACTTCAGACATTACCACGGCAACCATAGGACTTTATACAGTACTAGGGTAGGTACTGTTGCACTACAGTGAGTACCGTAGTCGTACTACAGTGTGTACCACAATACATTAGTGAATACCAGGATACTTATATATGGGGTGGTGGTTCAAATAGCTAAGGTCTGGGTTACCGTACGGTTAAAGACCGAGCTCTGATAAACTGCCACTGTTGAGCCCTTTGGATTAAAGCAAGGCCTTTAATCCATCCTGCTCCAGGTGATGCTCTATCCTGGCTGACCCTGCGCTCCGACCCCAGCTTCCTAACTGGGAGGTGCAAAAAAATATATTTCACTGTACTGTTAAACACATGTGATTAATAATTGGAGCATAATTAACAATTAAGATCCAATATCAGTTATATGGAACTATAGTAAATTTACCGGGTAAAACCATGTAGCATAGTGGAGGACATGAACTATATTAGCAAAAAAGTACCATGATAAAATGTCGTTTGTGAGAGTGTAAGGTCCACACAGAAATGTTAATTGATGTTATGTCAGTAGGCCATAATTATATAAATATACTTTATATGTATAATTATTTATAATAAATATAATTATATATAGTGACACCTCCGGGGTCCGGGCTCGATTCCTGTCTCTGTGTGTGTGCATGGAGTTTGCATGTTCTTCAAGTGCTTGGTGGGTTTCCTCCGGGTACTCCGGTTTCCTCCCACAGTCCAAAGACATGTAGGTTAGGTTAATTAACATAATAAACACAAATTGGCCGTAGTGTGTGAGTGTGTGTGTATGTGTGTGTGCCCTGCGATGGATTGGCACCCTGTCCATATGTGTGTGTGTGTGTGTGTGTGTGTGTGTGTGTGTGTGTGTATACAGGGTGAGCCAAAAGTCGGGTTACAGTTAACACTTAAACATTTTTCCTTTATTAAAAATTTAGACTTTTATTTACATTTATTATAATTACATATTAGACATTTTACATTGAACAATTGAACATTTAATCTATATATATATATATACAGTATAATTGTAATCTGTGCCTATGTATTAGCTCAGATTATTTTTCTTTTTTCTATAATGGAATACTGACATACTGTCAAAATTGAGACGGAGTCATGAGTTCATTTATTAAGAAAAATGAAAAAGGAAGGGAATCTAATAACATCAGTTGCTATTTTAAGAATTACCATCGAATAGAGAAGCTGGAAATATGACATACTGACACCAACTTGCTGTCATAACAAACCTGATTTCAGTTTGAAAACATTTGAGTCTGTTACTATACAAAAAAAAAAAAAAAAAGAATAATGTGGTGTATAATAAATGATCTTGTCGGTGTAGGTAAATACTTGCATAGTAAATTCTCATGGAGTACAACATATTTATAGTGTCGTGGAGGCGAGATGTGAATTCAAATTCAGAACACTAGCACCACAGAAGCATCATCATGGATCTTGTAGAGGAAAAATAAAACTCCGGGTTTCATGATCATGTACATTTGTCTTGCACATACAGTAGCGGCTCCTCTTTCACCTTCGTTCATGTTAAGCTAGGGGGCGCCATGTGCACATAGAGTGGGAACATAACTGCACGCCTCAGAGGTCGAGAAATTAAAATAAAAATTGTATTTCTCACATACTGTACACAGACATACACAGTATGATATGCAGTGAAATGGTTACGTGACTGTTCATAACCTATAACGAAGGATTTTTGTGCGAGAAATAAATGTAATATTCCAAATCGAATCAAATATTTCAAAAAGAAATAAGAATTTTTTTATAAAAGAAATATATGAAAACTTAATGAATAATCTATACATGGTTTGATTTTCTATCGTATCATGGTGGTATTTGGTGAATGTATATTTATGAACAAATCCAGTTCTAAGGAGACCCTTATAAACACTATCCTTCATTATTCTTTAAAATCACCATGATAAAATGGGTTTGTCTTTTGTAGATATGAGATTTGCTTTGCCGTTTCATGGACATATTATTTGGTGTTAACAACTGTTATTGTTGTTTACTGTAAAGCCTGCTTTTGCATGTGACAAGTCTACGCTGGAGGAGAAAAAAAAAATTGGACTACAGAGGGTAAGAAAGTCACAGGAAGTGTGGTTGGAGCGAAAGCTTCCACTTTCTGCTCCCTTTGCTCTGTGCACGGAGCGATTGCTTTTGGTGAACCTACGCAACCTGTGTCACGTTCAGCACTCCTCTGTTTGATCTCAGGTATAAATTTAGCTTAAAGCGCTGTTTGAGTAAGGTTGTGCTATGTGGCCAGGGGGAGGTTTGGAACTTGGTCATAGATGTTGCACTTCACTATGGGGTGTGGGAAAGTGCAGTTTTTAGAAAGCAGCAGACTGCGCATGTTTGCATTGCTTGCGTAACTTGGTCTTAGATGTTGCACTTCACTGTGGCGTGTGGGAAACTGTTTTTATACAGCAGCAGGCTAAAAGTGTTTGTTGTTGTTGTCAAATTAGACAATGTCTACCTTTTGCAGTTTAAACTTTTAAAGTCCAAAACTTTGAAACGGAAAGTTCTCCGAATAACTTAAAGTTGAAGTGTTGGAAGCACGTAAAAACGGGCGATAAGAATCTGAGAAAGTTTAACAAGACCCTAATTCTGATGGCTAGATGACAGGGTCAGAGCATCTCCACGTGGCAGGTCTTGTCTTGTGCAGTATTCCCAGTTTAAAAGTGTTCGGTGCCTACCGAAAATGCGGCCTGGTCTGATGAATCATATTCTCAATGTTCTGCTTGTGTACCAACCATCTAAACAACCAAATACATCCATTTATGGAATCTGAGCAGTTTTAGGGTTAAGGGCCTTGCTAAAGTCCTTGGACAACTTGGTGGTCATTTGATTTAAACTTGGGACCTTCCAAACCATAGTCCAATGCCTTAACCACTGAGCTACCCCTGACCCAGTAATGCACCCCGCAGCATTGTAAAGATTCTTCAGGAACCGTTTGAAGAACACAGCCAACTGAGGTGTTCACTCAGCTTCCAATCGAGCTTTTATAGGATGTGCTGGAATATAGAGTAAGTCTAATCCATGGAGGACCCACCTCACAACTTATGGGTGGTTGATAACCACTTGTTGCCAGATACCCCAGAGGTCTTGTGGAGTCCAGGCCTCAAAAGGTGAAAGCTGTTTGGGTTGCACAAGGGAACCTGCACAATATCACACAGGTGGTTTCAATGTTATGGCTGATTATTACATTTCTTTTTACTGGTTAGTCTTGACCAATATCAGATATTTCTATTCATCTGAAAATTAATTTGTGTTGTCCCTTAACCACTTCATGTCAGGCTGCAATGCAAAACTATTTTCCCACAGCAGCACACCACATTCTGTCATATTCCTGACTTCACACTTTACCCAGTCAATGGTTGAGATTTCCTTTAAAGTGGTTTCCTGATAACCTATGGAACTGTGGTTGAGCTGAAAACTTCCACTAGAGTGCAGACTACAGTCAAACCACAGTGAGACATTCTAAAGCCTACAGGTTTCCTTTTCCATATTTAGCACCATGTTAAAGGCTCAAAGTGTAACAATTTTTACCATTATTAATGTACTGTATGACTAATTACATGGCAAAAAAAAAAAAATATATATATATATATATATATATTGTTATAAAATGTGGGTGCTTTAGTACACAAATATTCTACATATAATGTAACATCTAACTATAATGAGACTAGAGCATAACATTTGCACTAAAATTTAATCCTTATATTCCTAACAATGCAAAGTACTGCATTGTTAAGTATCAAGAATAGCCGAAACCACAGTACTACATGTCAGAATCAACAATTTTTGTATTGTTGATGAACTTTTAAAGAATATCACATATCACATGCCTTTCCAAGTGTTGAAGGCATCAGCCATGCTGATATCCAGCATAACAGCACAGCGGCGAGTGTGATATTGCTTTCATACATTCTGGTGTTACACAAACACCATTTATTGTCAACAGATTATGATTTATTTGTTTATTTAACCATTCGTTTGCTCTGCCAACACAAGCAGAAAAAAAAAAAACTCGTACAGTAAATTTCTATTCATATTTCCACTTATTCTGATTCAGAATACCAGAACTGTTAACTTAAAAAAAAACAAATGTGTCTAGTGTGCTAGAGTATCACTACACTCACTTGTTCATCACACCATATAGATAGATGTGTGATTCAGCCTAATTAGCTTTGTAGCTTGCCTTTGGCGTAAACAAAATTTCAAAATCAAATTCAAATTTTTATTTGTCACATGTACAACCATACACAATATGATATGCAGTGAAATCATCTGTTTGTGGCCAAAAAAGAAAAAAATAGGATAGAAAAGAAATATTTCACTACAATAAATGGAAATTACTTATGAATACTAATTTTAAAAAATTAACTTAAAAGTAATTAAAAGTAAACTTTTCAATAAAGACAAAATATAAGAATCTACAAATTTATAGATTACAAGTTACAATACAATTTAACTATACTGATAATTATATACTGTATATACTTGTTAGTGTACATTTACATTTACATTCATATAGGTTTAATTGTCCCAGTGCTGTTACTGTCTGTTATCACCACTCATGGAAAGCCTCTCGTCCAATCAGATTACTCGGTCAGAATTAACTGTTATAATATAATAGGGTTTAATGTGTAAAGATTCTCTTTTTCATATGGATCATTTACTGTAAATGTGCCATTTTAGTTGGTTCATTCTATCCCAGTGTTACGTTGTTTGTTTTTTGACATCTTATCATTATTACATGTTTGACACTGTTTAAAATATATACATTTTATACAAGTTTTATGTGTTACCAGTCCAGTAAATGTCAGACAGATTTATTGGTCACTGCTGTTAAATACAAACAGAAAAATTAACTGAAAAAGTCTAAATAAAAAAATATGAAGGGTGCCATGAGATTCAGTTCAATACATTATATGGAGAAATAAACAAACAAGGTTGACCCCCCCCCCCCCCGCCCATTCACACACACACACACACACACACACACCTATACTGGTTTTTGTGACTTATAAGGACTTTGGTGGCCAAACCAGTAGGGTGGTGGTTTACGTGGACCCACCTTTCCCAATGCATTACAGAGATGGGAATACTATCAAAAAATTTCTTTTGATCTGTAGATGAAGGATCTGGCTCAGAAGTTTCTATACACACAACAGAACTCAAATTATGACAACATAACATTTTGTGGTATATAAGGTCTTAGGCCCTAAAAGCGACAGAAATGATCCCCAGACTAAGATAAAGGTGCCTACGTTGCTGGAATTATAAGGACATGTCCCCTGTCCTCATAAACCCAAATGTCCTCATAATGCTGGTGCGTATTCAGGTCAAAAGTCCTTGTAAACCACAAAAACCAACACACACACACACATTCACACACACACACACACACACACACACCTATACTGGTTTTTGTGACTTATAAGGACTTTGGTGGCCAAACCAGTAGGGTGGTGGTTTACGTGGACCCACCTTTCCCAATGCATTACAGAGATGGGAATACTAT
>JAAGKR010006608.1:20381-41864 GCA_011419295.1 Clarias macrocephalus
TGAAAATGCAAATTTTTAATGACGTAGGTGTAGTTCCGCGACCGGTCTACAGGGGCGCACCACTGAGGTTAGAGAACACACAGTGTGTGGTATTTTTTCAGGTTTTTGTGGTATATAAGGTCTTAGGCCCTAAAAGCGACAGAAATGATCCCCAGACTAAGATAAAGGTGCCTACGTTGCTGGAATTATAAGGACATGTCCCCTGTCCTCATAAACCCAAATGTCCTCATAATGCTGGTGCGTATTCAGGTCAAAAGTCCTTGTAAACCACAAAACACACACACACACACACACACACACACACACACACACACACACACACACACACACACACAGGAATGCATTTGTACTTCCCCTTTAACCACCAAGAAGGGGTATTTTACCCACCCAGGGTGATTCTTTACAGAGTGTCTAACTTTTTGAACTGTGGTTCGGGGGACAGTCGGAGCAAAGGGGCATGACCCAGAAAAACAAGAAAGCAATCAATTAAAAACTCTCAAACTGTTTATTATGCTTTATACACTTATGGACAAATTATTTCCTGGAAATAACCTGGAAACCCGACGGTGGATTAGAATATTTGGTTAGAATAGATCACACAATTTTCCTTTTTTTTTTTTTTTTTTTTCACGGTCTAAACTTGTCCAGTTTGGGTGAACCTGGATTGGACGTTTCCGCTTCCTCAGCATGTCCGTTTCAACACATTCTGCGATGCTTTTCATCTCAAAATGGTTATAAATCCTGGTATTTAGATACCAGGACCAGGATTATTTTCAAACCAGTGATATACAGTATTTTCTTTTTTTTTTTTTTTTTTGCCAAAGTCTGGCAAAAAAATTATAATAATAATAATAAAAAAAAAATAGTAGTAACCTAGTAACCTGTACATTACTCTTCATGAGTCTTCAGCCATACTGTAACTGCCACTCAGTTGGTCTCCATGCGTGTGGTTAGGAAAAGAGCACAGCACACCATGACCTAGAAAGCCAGGAAACCAAATGCATCTCGAAGGCGCTGATATCAGATAGTTTTGGATGATTTGACACCTACGGGTGCAGCATGAGATGATATCAATAGTTTCAAAGGTGGTGCAGCAAGTTTAAAACTGGCAGCTCAGCATGAAACCTTTATACCACTGCAGAGACCCTGAGCAGGCAAGATGAAGATGGTTCTCACACTCCACGTCTCAGCTGCCCTGCTTCTCCTACTGTTGTTGACTGAAGCTCCAAAACAAGGTATAATTTCTACTTCTATCTTTAACATATATATTTTAATAATATAAATGTCCCTGATAGGCAAGATTTTAATATCTGTTAATAAATAGTTGACTTGTCGATATTTTTCCCTGTAGGTGCCGAAGCCTTTCCAGTGACATGTTGTCTGAAAACTACTGACCTCAAAGTACAGAGACATCAGCTCCAAAAATACACCATACAGGACACACCCTTGTGTCCCTTGAAAGCTGTGAGGTGAGAAGAAATATGTTTTATCCCTTCTTTTTTTAAGGACTACATTGGTCTTAGCATCAGAGCTGGGTAATACTTGTAGCAATTATGTGCATTATATTTACACAAATGATATGTTTTCCTATTAGGGTCATCACAAAGAAGAACAAAACATTATGTCTGGACCCGACCTCAGAATGGGTCATTAAAACCATGGCCATTTTGGACAACAGAAGCACGCTTCAAGAGACCACTAGTGCAAACACGCCTTCTCATATTTAACTCATCATCATCTAATATTTAACTTTTCATACTTTTTCCATTTCATACTTTGCATTCCAGGCCTAAATACTTTTTTACATGAAATAAGGTTTTGTATGTTGTTTATGTTTATATAAAGAAGTGTTTGCCTGGTTAAACATCCATTATTATTATAATTCTTTGTAACAAGTATAAGTTTTGTTAAATTATATGTATGTATTTTGCAAATTATTATAAGCTTAATATTTTCTACTGATAATAAAGTTCTATTTTTAATAAATGGCTGTTTTTTTTTCTTCAGTTTTAAACCAGATGCCACGTATTCTAGATCTGCATCTGAAACCATAACAAATAATATTTATGTAATACTTCAGAAATTCATAAAAAAAAATATGAGCAGCAAGGAAAATACCCAAAACGTTTATATTATATTATATTATATTATATTATATTATTATATTATATTATAAAGAAAATTTACCACCAAAATCCACCAAAAATACAATTTTCTCATTGAAAAAATCTATTTATTTATAGTTGTTATGGACAGTTGCTAGGGAAAGGTCAAAGTTCTTGCCATGTCTAGCTATAAATGTTAATTTCCTTTTGTTACTTTTTCTTTTAAAATTAGAATGAAAAAGAAAGTAAAAAAAAAAAAAAAGCTTGTCATGTTACTGGGAACTGACTTCACTTCATGCCAAAAACATGCAACAGCAACTGCATTCAAAATATGTAAAAAAAAAAAAATTTAAAAAGGAAAGAAAAAAAAGTATTTATGTACATTTATGTATTTTTAAAAATCTTGACCATTACATTAGCCTTGTCAGCTAAAAAAAAAAAAATGCATTGTTGCATTGCATCATACATGTTGCAACACCAATTTCCCAGTAGTATCACTTTCCCCAGTAAGAGACAAGTGTCCTATTTCCATTCATGTGGTAACAGAGACATGATCGGTACATTCCGCTCAGCAGCGCTAAGCACTAGTGTGATGGGAAGGAACTTGTAATGTGTGCAAAAGTTGACTTATTTGCAAATGAAACCCAGTATTCTGTTGGAGAACTTCAAAAGCTAGTAACTGAGTGTGATATTGATTTCATACAACAGTTTCACAAACACTATTTATTATCAACAGATTATCATTTGTTTGTTTATATAATCAGTTATTTTGCTCCACCAACACGTACTGTATATATACGTGACTGCAGAATTGACTAGAGGCGACAGGCGGAGCTGATGACTGACAGTTAGCAACCCACAGTTAGTGGAATTAATGGGGTGAAAGTAGTTTTAAGTTCTTACTAGTACTATGAACCCAAAATGTGAGGAGAATAAACCAGGGAAGTGTTGGATGGTCCTGATAAACTTATGTGATTTCCTTTATATTTCAACTTATTCCACTTTAGAATATCAGATAACCATGATATCCATGTTTGAATTCCAAATAGCATTAAATGGAAGGCTAGTGGACTATGTAGATCAGGGGTTCTGAAGGCATTTGGGATTCAGCATTGTGTTAGTAGATAGTTAGCTTCGCAGCTCAGGAACAACCGAGATGGTTGAGAGGCAATTCGGAACAACTTAGAAGTCATTTAGAAACATAGAAGGAGTCACAGCATTTGTTCAAGAAGCCATAACCTGATCAGATGTGTGTTCTGAAAGTGCTTCTGTGACTGGTCTTGTGTGTGGGTTTTGTCAGGCAACTGTTCTTTTCTCTTTCCAGTACTGTGGACCGTACTGACCTACTTTCACTCAAGCGGTGACTGACAGTTAGTGTAGTTAATGATTTTCAGAAGACCTGTGATGCAAGAATAAGCATCTCGTTAAACAACCCAGGCAAAGATCTACAGTATGAGCGACATCACCACTTGGGAAAAGCCTCCCGTCAAATCAGTTGTTAAATTATATCGGTTCAGGGATTTGTGAAGTAGAAGAAGGAAACGAAGATAAAGCATGTCAGATCATCCTTAGTGGACTTATAGACGATTTCGACCTTCTTTGGGGGGAGAAAAAAAAAAAAATATATATATATATATATAAGCCAGTTTGCACAAGTATATGCCCCCTTTTGGTGCCAGGATTGAAGCAGTCACTAATATTTGGTTTTTACCTGACTGATAAAACCATGGTTTACATGTTACATATTACAGGATGTCACTGTCAACATATATAGTAGGAAAAGAGATAGAAAAGAACTTCAAAGACTAACAACAAGTGTAGAAAATGGCTGACCCAATGATGTCACCAAGAACAGGTGATCTGTGCAAAATTTACAAATGGACAAGATGAAAACCTTTCATGAGACCACATGAATTTTTTGTCATTGCTGCAAAATTATGATCCCTAGCAAATTGAAGACTTTTATTTTTTAATTTTTTTATTTTAATGTCTCATTAACAAGCGTTTTTTTTTATAGACATACTACTGTTTAGTCCCAATCCTGTGGGACTATAACTATGTTTTTTACTGTTAATTTTTTTTTATCATGCAACGTCAAGTGTGTACTGTAAGTAATCTCCATTTATGATTTTACCCCCACCATTTTTCTTCTACAAAGTTGACAGTTTAGCATTATGTTTCCCAGTTTTGTTAATGAGTTAAAGGGTTCATCTTAATAAATTAGAATGCCATCGAAAAATAAGATATATTAAACTATATAGATTCATTACCCATAGACTGATACATTTCAAGTGTTTATTGAAAAGGAATGGAACCAGACTCAACAGGGAACCCATCCTCATCTGGGTGATAACAGAAAGCAGGAATTGATCTGCAGTCATACTGTGTGTTACGTGGCCAGCAGTTCAGTATAATAGTTGTTAACTGATCTTAATTGATGTTAATATGGAGTCCAGGTAGTTATTGGTGGCTCAGGTAGACTTGTAGGAAATTCCAGTCCTGAACTATCGAGCGACTGCAGCCAAGTCCGCCAACATCATGCGAGGCCAGAACCGTCTTCCTAGGAGAGTGAAATCGTCCCCAGACATCGGACGCATCCCAAAGAGACACACGAGACATCCATGTGTCGAGATCTCCAACCAGAAGCAGGGCACCAGGATGAGTCAGGCAGGTCCTCAACATTGCAAAGTTACAAATTGGAGACTCATGGTGTCACACTTTAATCAGGTAATTAACTAAAAACATCTGCCAGGGTTTCCTGAGCCTTTAAATAGTCTCTTATTCTGGTTCAGTAGGCTACACAATCGTGGTGAGGACTTAACAGTTGTCCAGAAGGTGACCTGTGTGGCACCTGCTTACACTGCAAAAGTCCTGGTTTAAGGACCATGGTATCCCAGTACTTGCTTGGCCAGTAATTTCACCTTACCTAAACCCCATAAGGCATTAAACCCAACAATGCAGAAGAGCTGAGAGCCGCTAAAAGAGCAACCTGGGCTTCGATAACAACTTAGCAGTGACTCACAAGTTTTTTTTAAATAGGTTTTAAATAATATTCAAATTTTCTGAGATACTGAATTTTGGGTTTTCATTAGCTGTAAGATATAATCATCAAAATCAAAAGACATCAACACTTTAAATATATCAGTCTGCATGTAATAAATCTATATAATATAAATTTTTATCTTTTTGAATTGAATTAATGAAATAAATCTACTTTTTGATGATGGAATGTATTGAGATGCACCTGTATATTGTATATATACTTTATCGATATCTATTGTACTGTACAAGATCAAGGCTAGAAGATTCCATGCATGCAGAACACAACCTGGTGACATATAGTTAAAGGACCTGCGTGCGTCTATCTGACCACATCATAAGCAGGACATCCTGTATTACTGAAATGGTACTTCCCATTTTGCAGGTGGTTATTATTTTCATCAGCCATGTTTTACTTTTATTCACATTTGCAACTCTAGCTCGATTTCCGACCCTTTCATCGGTTTAATAGGGTTTCCATTGTCCTACAGTATGATACTACAATATGCAGTCAATTAATCAACCATAGTTACCAAGGTTCAGTCATTTTTTTAAATAACTAACTAACTAAATAAATGGCTGTTTTACCTTCCCATTGTGGTTGTTAATGTTCTAGTTGTCTTGTGTTGTTCAAGTTAAATCAATAAGTACTTTTCTACATTGATATAGTTGGCTGCTTAACTGCCTCACATTACTGTATATCTTATATGCCTGTACATGCCTATTCCCTATCAGGTATTTCCTGATCATCTATCTCATACAGCAGGATACATGGAGACAAGGAAGCTCCTTCATGAGGCTTTGAAGACATCGTCTTGGTCTTCCTTTTGACATTCCAAATCGAGAAACAGCAACTAGCTGGTAAGAGCAGTACCAGATAACATCTGCATGCCACCTTGAGACATATTTAAAAGAAATTACAGATGTTTCTTCAAAATGGATAAGTATGCATAAATATAAACCAGGCTATACTTGGTATTATTTCTGACTCACAAGATTGGACAAGTTATTGTCGTTAGGGCAGGGAACATGCTTTAGGCAAATGCCTGGAACATTCTTCGATCACCATTAAATAGGGTGAAATCCTGTTTATCCACCTATTCATCCATGAAACGGTTGTTATTGTCTTTAAATACAAGAGCTTATTTAATAATAAAGTCTTTTCAGTTTTTTAAACTGTGAAATAATTAAAAATAGGAGGAGTATTCAAGGCAAACCGGGAAGGGCATTGGTGGCTAAGTGGTAGGTTTCTCATCTGCCATGCAGAAGGCTCACGTTCGATTCCCGGCCAATGTCCAAACCCAAATATTTGAACAGTACAATGTCTGTGAATGATGATCCTGGCTCTAAGCCCACTGCAGCCATTTCAGAACATTCACAATATTTCACAACATCAAAAGTCCTGGCTTGACTTGAATGCACCAGGTATGTATATGTCACTGTCAACATGGTAACTATGATACTACATTGTTTTTACTATAGAAGGTTTAAAATAGTCTTTCCATACACATGGTTTGCAGTTCATTAATATAATACAAATACTGACTTCAAATGGGACTAAAATAGTAGAAATCAAGTTTATAGAAATCCAGATATACTGTTAAAGCAATATATGTCTATAAGTTATTATAGAGTTGAGTAAAAACTCTACAGAACATGCATCAATTAAGTCCAATATCTATCGATCGATCGATCGATCTATCTATCTATCTATCTATCTATCTATCTATCTATCTATCTATCTATCTATCTATCTATCTATCTAGATTGAGGACAAGTTGAACAGTCTCAAATGCATGTTAGTCTATGCTCTACATACTGTAGATTTCAGCTCAGCATTCAACACTATCATCCCCCAACAACTGATCGGGAAGCTGAGCCTGTTGGGCCTGAACACCTCCCTCTGTAACTGGATCCTGGACTTTCAGACCAGAAGGCCTCAGTCAGTACAGATCGGGAACTGCACCTCCAGCACCACCACACTGAGTACTGGGGACCCACAAGGCTGTGTGCTCAGTCCCCTGATGACTCACGACTGTGTAGCCACTCACAGTTCGAATCACATCATCAAGTTTGCTGATGACACAACCAAGGTGGGTCTTATTAGCAAGAACGACGAGTCAGCATACAGAGAGGAAGTGCAGAGGTTAACGGACAGGTGTAAAGACAATGTTGACAAGACAAAGGAGATGGTTGTTGACTTTAGGAGGACACGAAGCGACCATTCTCCGCTGAGTATCAACGGCTCCTTGGTGTAGATTGTCGAAAGCACCAAATTCCTGGGTGTCCACCTGGAGAAGGACCTCACCTGGTCTCTCAACACCAGCTCCCTGCACAAGAAAGCCCAACAGCGTCTCTTCTTCCTGAGAAGGCTG
Source organism: Clarias macrocephalus (assembly GCA_011419295.1). Classification (NCBI taxonomy): domain Eukaryota; kingdom Metazoa; phylum Chordata; class Actinopteri; order Siluriformes; family Clariidae; genus Clarias; species Clarias macrocephalus. The sequence continues at coordinate 27,901 of JAAGKR010006608.1, forward strand.
AGAAAGGCCCAGCTTCCACCACCGATTCTGACCACCTTCTATAGAGGAACTATCAAGCGCATCCTGAGCAGCTGCATCACTGTCTGGTTTGGGAACTGCGCCACATCGGAACGCAAGACCCTACAGCGCATAGTGAGGACAGCAGAGAAGATCATCTTGGTCTCTCGTCCCTCTATTGAGGACATCTACACCACACGCTGCATCCGGCAAAGCCACCAGCATTGTGGCTGATTGGACACACCCCTCTCACTCATTCCTCACCCCCCTGCCATCTGGAAAAAGGTACCGAAGCATTTGGGCACAAACATCCAGACTGTGCAACAGATTTTTTTTCCACAAGCCATCCGTCTCCTCAACAAAAAGGGTCTAGACTGATTTTAAACTCTTGCTGCTACGCTAAGGAACTTTTACTGTTTCTCCACTACCTCAATTCACCACCTCAACACCATAGAGTATTATGTTATGTTATATCGTGTTTGTCGCACTGTCACTTTGTTGCTCTTGTTTACATTGCACATGCACTTTTTGTTGTCTGTTTATCTCTATAAAAAAAAAAAAAAAAACGTAGATAGTCTTCCACTCTGAGTTGGCTAGTTAGTTTTTGTTAATTTATGTTGTAAAATTATGTTGTCAGGACAATCTGTCTTGTCTCTGCCAGCCAGCTAACTAGGTCTCTTAGTTAGCTAGTTTAGTTTTTCTGGTAATCAAATGTTGTAAATTTATGTTACATGTAGCACCTTGGTCCTGGAGGAACGTTGTTTCGTTTCACTGTGTGCTAACTGTATATGGTTGAAGTGACATTAAAGCCCACTTGAACTTGAACTTAAAAACTGGTTAGATTAAGACTTGGGCAGATCCTCAGCTTCAAACTGGTGAACAACCTGAAAAACTATTGCAGTGATTGAATAACAAAATTGGTTGATGCCCTACAATGGATTTTAGGGATGGATTTCCCTCTGGTTTCCATCCAACCTGAGATAACTTTTTCAATTTTGCCAAGAAGCATTATTTAATTTCTTTCTTTTTTTTTTTTTAAATCAAGATGGAGATGTGAAAGGTCTTGTTATGTAACCAACAAATCTCATGGTTTTTGGTTAATTACCTGCAAAGAAATATCACTTTAATATTTCATTGGACTGCCTTAAGTTTTTGTTTTAACTGTGGCATCATTTTGATAAGCTTATGTGATGTCACGATGTCACGTTTCTACACGTCACATTCATTTTACTCTAAGATCTCATACGTGTTGAATCCATGGGTGAAAATGACGTCTCTTGATCCCTGACAATTTGAGACAATGAATCCTGGCATCTTAGAACCTACTCATGCCACCACAGAAGAAAAATCTGATCAAACCTGGTCATTCAGTACATTCAGGTCATGAGCTGACCTCATTGTAAAGTATTTATGAACATTGACCTGTCCAACAGACACCCCAGATGATAAGTCCTCCCTCACAGGCTTGTACAGTTGGCATTAGGCATGATGGGTGCATCAGTTCATCTGCCTCACTTTTTATCTTGATGTGCCTGAGAGTAATCATCCATCTAATGTATTAATGCTCCACAGTCCATCACCAGCCTCACTGTTACAGTAAGTGGTTTTCTTAAGGCTACACAGCTGTTAAGTCCCAATCATCTGATTCCTTCCTCGAAGATGATGGTCCCCCACTATCCTTCCAGGTTTTAATAATGCATTCTCTCAACCCAGTTTTAGTAGTTCCAGCATTCTCCTTAGTTGTTTTCTTTGCCTGATGGTGGCTAACAATTTGACCATTCTGAAACATTTTTGCCTTGACCACATGATATGTCTTCTGACATGGTTGTTGAAGAAATGAGAAGCTACTTATTGCATCAGTTAGAGTTAAATAACTTGTTGCGAGCTGAACCATATTAATCATTGCAGTATCACTGCAAGGCCCTTCTTGGTTAAATCCAGGTGGTGATTTCTTTTTTTTTTTTGGCCCAGGCAGTGCCATTTTGTACTTTCAAGATGTAGCGATATTGTGTAACTTAAACTTTCCAATATGATCACTACCATTAATATTATTCTATTTCTTTTTTGAGACTGTAATTTATAGTTTTAGAGTAACTTTAGATGAACTAACTTATGGAGGCGGGTAAAGGGGTCAAGATGAAAGGATGTTGAAGAGGGTCGTTTTCAAGTTACCTTTGTGTCCACTTCCTGTTGAGTCATCAGACTCATATTTTCCTTTTTTCATGTCTAGTTCAATGGAAAGATGTAGGCTAATGGAGGTCCCTCCCCCAACAATAAGACCTCTTGCAGGCAGAGCCGTACATCTCAGAAGACGACAAAAATGTACCTCGAACTCTTTTTCTTCTTCACCACTGCAGTGCTCTCCGGCATCTCTGCAAGTAAGCTTTATTTATGTCATGCACACTTCTCATTTACTTTGTGGGGTGGCCTAGATTTGTAAGGTCAAGTCATTATATTGTATGTAGCATCTGTGGGTTTGAAACTGAGAAGCTCTTCTTTTTATGCGTTTACATCTGTGTGTGGTCTCAGTAATTTTAAGCTTTTGTAGGGAACGAAATATGCATCATGGATTAATATTAATAGTTAAATCTTTAACCAGCACTTTTGACCAACAGATAATGGATCTCCAGCAAGTTGCTGTCTCAAAACAAATCCAAAGCAAGTCAATGTAAAAAGCATCATAAGCTACTGGCAGCAGGACGAAGGGATATGTCCAGTCAAGGCCGTTGTGTAAGTGACCCTTTATCATATATGTACAACAATATTTACAATTTTTTATTATATGGGAAAATATTTAAAGGGAAAAGAGATATTACTAAAGCTATTATTATGTATTTAGTAATAGTAATTATTGTAGTTGGGAAGCACTCACACCTCACAGCTCCAGGGCCTCTGATTCGGTCATGACCTCAGGAAATGTCTGTACTAAGCTTTGTACTGTATGTTCCTCTGTGGCAGTGTGAGATTCCTTCAGGTTTCTATGGGTCTTGCCTTTCTGGTGAATCTAAATTGAAATCACTACATGAATCAAACTCAAAAGAACGTATGCACAGTAAGTGTATATCTTTGTACAGATTGGTAATGAGAGGGACTTATCCCATGCTTGCTGCAGAGTGGGGTTGAGGTGCACTATTTTCAAAGGGTGTTTGGACCCCACTGGTCATAATTTATTCTTTAATTAATTTAGTATTTATTTATTTATTTATTTATTTATTTATTTATTTTAGTTGAATTGATTTTTTAGGTTGCTTGGATGTACCAGATCACTATGTGTGGCTATAGTGATGATGTTGATGATGATGATTATCCTCATTATTATTACCACTAATACTATTACTGTTACTGCTTCTCCTTGCATTTTATCTATGTTAATATAGTTTTATTTATTTATTTATTAATTTACTCACTGGTAACTTATAAATAAATATATATATTCATTTTATTATTATTTACTTACTAACTTATTATTAGTTATGTACATAAAATAACCTGAGTGCCTGGACTCCACAAGTCACTTGCTTTTGTTGATGTTCTTCTTCTCATTATTATTATTATTATTTTTATTATTACTTGTATTTTATTTTCTAATTATTTACATTTATTGGTTTGTTTGCTTAAGTTAAATAACCCATACCCACAGGTCACTTGTTGCTGTTGGTCTTTTTCTTCTTTGCTTATTATTATTATTATTATTATTATTATTATTATTATTATTATTATTATTATTATTAATAGTAATAATATTAAAATCAAAATTAAAATCTAATGTAATTAAGTTTATTTATTTATTTTATTATTAATTAAATTTAATTATATTTGTTGTTGTTATTATTTCTATTATTTTATTTATTTTCCCATTTTTATCGCTATTATTGGGCATTGATGGCATAGTGCTAGATTTCTTGCCTGCCATACAGAAGACTTTGGTCTGATTCCCCACCCAGTGCCACACCTCAGCCACTAGATTTAGTGCCGGTACCAAGCCTGGATAAATTGAGAGGGTTGTGTCAGGAAGGGCATCTGGTGTAAAACCTGTGCCAGGATCAGATGAGTCTCTGTGGCGACCCCTCGACGGGCGCAGTCTAAAGACCAGCGACAGAAGCGTAATTGCTGTTGTTGTTGTTGTTTTACTTGTAGAGTTCTATTGGGAGTAGTTGCTGTTATTTCATTTTCTCCTGGGCAGTATTTGCATTTGTAAAAAAAAAATAAATAATAAAAAAAAAAAGCAAGTCAATGCCATTACAAATATACGTACTGTAAATCTGTTCATTCCAAAATGTCTGCACTTTAGTATGCATGCAATAGTTGATAATTGACTTATCCTTTACAGGCAGTGGTAGTTATTAGCATTATCTATTGGTCTCGTATTAAAAAGTGACACCTAGTCTTCATCCTTTTTTTTTTTTTTTCTTTGTGCAGGTTCACCCTTACGAATAGGAAAGTCCTGTGCTCTGATCCTGACTCAAACTGGACGAAACGGGCCATGCAGAAAGTCGACCAGGAAGAGGAAAAGAAGCAAGCCCAGCGATTGGCACCAGATGCTCCACAGGAGGGAACAGGGGGTTTACTGACAACAACCTTGTTGCCTTTGACCAGCAGATGGCCTCAAGTGTCTACAATTGCGGCCAAGTTGATGGGGAAGCACAGAGCGGATTCGACTAAACCACGGCGTGGGTTTAAGAAGCGAATTACAATAAGAAAGAGAAAAAGGAAGGACAGAAACAAAGGAGAGAAGAGGAAAATAAAGCCCACCAAGCAACCAGTGTTAAATCACACTTCTTCTTTTATCATGTCTTCTACCATATAAATGCTAGTAAACATGCCTTAATGCATCAATGCTATAAATATAATCAGTGCTTAAAACCTTTTTGTAGTTATAGAGAGTCATCATTATCTGTTGACCAAATGCAAATTGTGGGGAAAATAAATGTAAACTGAATAAAATGGATCTAACCTACTGTATGTACTTCTGTATTGTGTCTACTATACATCTAGACTATAATACATAGGTGACATGATGGTTATTTACATAATAAGGTCAATGATCGATATAGCTTCTAAGATTATGAGTTAATATTTCAAGGCTCATCTACAGCAAGAGTGACGATGTTGTAGTCAGAACTATTGCGTAACTCGAGCCCATGACTTAATAAATCCTTTCTGGTTGGTGAGAAATTCGACTCATTTTGAGAGTGAGATAACGCATAGGGTGGGTTACGTCCATGCAACAATCATCAGTGACTCAGGCGTGTTTTTACGTATCATTTCAAGATTGACGTGAAGCGTACTACTCTACTCGAGCGTATCTCTATTTTCAGGTTCTTGTAGCCAAAATGGTTTGATTCGGTTGTTTCCATGAGTAAAAACAACCAACAGTCACCTCAAAGCAGCCTGCATCTTGTTTTACTATGTCCATTGAGAAGCTTCGTCTTGTATTCATTGCAACGGTATGATGTCATTGAGTCACATGACATCAGGAAATATTCTGAAGATTTCACCAGCAGGAAGTTCTCATCCATCTAATGATACAGTATGACTACGGTCATGTTAACTGACAGGGGAGTCGTGTTTGAAAGTACAACCCAGAGTGAAAGTGAATTCTGGTTTACATGTAAAAAAAAAACAGATGTCACTGTTACGTTCAAGCAGGGAACCAGCATTGAAAAGTGAGAAAGTCCCTTTCTCAGTACCTCACCTTCTGTACTGCTTTATCCTGTATAGAGGGTCGCAGGGGGCCTGGAAACTATCCCAGGAGACTTAGGACATGAGGTGGGACAGGGTGGCAAGCCATCGCAGGGCACACACACACACACACACACACACACACACACACACACACACACACACACACACACACACACACACACACACACCAGGGACCAACCGTAATCTGCAGAGGAAGGTTAGGAGGCAACCCAGCAAGCATGGGGGAAACATGCAAAACTCCATTCAAACAGACCTAAAGTTGGAATCGAACCTGGAACCTGCAGATGCAAGGCAACAATGCTAACCATATAATAATGGCGCCATACTTTCCTGATGTACACGTGGCCCTGTAGTCATGGAATCAGCCACACAGACCCCACGATCAGTCATGCTAGGGGAGGATTCACTCAGTGGAAAACAGCGAGTGTAGCCCACGATAGTGTTAAGAGCAATTTAAATAGGGGGAAAGAAATGTGTGGGTTAACAACAGTTAGTTGTTAACCAGCAGAGCATGCATGCATGCTTCTGACCACAGTGCACCAAGAAAAGAAAAAAAAAAAAACGATGAACTCGTAGTACTCGGTGGTTATATATTCATCTTATTGGGTTTTTCCCCCTGTTAATCGAGTAACGCCGGCAACTCAATGTTGCTTTATCGCATGAAATCATATCTATACTCTCAGCTATGTTGCTTTTAGAAATACAAGCGGTTCATTAAAAATAAAACCCTATGTAAGAGCAGCCGAGTCAAAAATAAAAAATAAAAATAAAAATTCTGCACATTGTATAACTGTTTCCTCACATTCACACATACAATAATATAAAGGGATCCAAGCAGCCATTAGCAAAGATATCAGTCTCGTGAGACAGGAAGTACAGTAACAGTGTCTATAAAAAAAAGAGAAGTTTCACGCGTGCTGTGCACAGAGTGCAAAGGCAAAGATGTAGGTTTTGCTTTGTGACTAAATGAGACTAAAAGTTTCCCCGTCACTACAGTGGTTTGCGTTTTTTACACTGCCTACGGTACGTGTTTTACACACCACTCACTCATCTCGCCTTTCTTTCTGCATAAAGTGTGTATGGTTAAGTTAGCAAAAATCACCTGAATTCATAAAATCACACTTTATTATATTACTTTGTTATATTTTATAACTCATGAATAAATAAATAAATTTAAAAAATACACAGCATGAGAAAGATTTATTCTTATCTGATGTGATGGCTGAGCAAAGCAATAAACAAGCTTACGAAGGTGAAGACTTGACCTTGAGACATGGATATTCAAGGTCATTATGGGTAACTTTTTTAAACATGCCTGGATTCTGGATTCAGGTCAGAATTTTGCTATATAACGACCGATTCACACACATTTTGCATTATTTAAAAAAAAATATATATATATATATATAAAAACATTGACATAGTAGGGGGTCTACAGTGCAGCATGTGACCTAATTGGGTTTCCTCTCTTTAAACCAAAATGTTGCACATAGACATTATTCACTGTGGTTGTTGTCTGCAGAACCAGCTCAGGGGACGTACTGTATAAGCATGCATCGTTTGCCCTTTGAGTTTGAAAAAGAAATAAATTCACATACAAGAAGATAAGAGATACTGTAGATATGGCTTTTTTGAGATTTGTTCTCGGTTATAAATGTCATGAAGAAAGTGTCAAACCATGTCTTTGTCTGTTACAAAGACATGGAGGAAAGAAACAGCAGCCGAGTAACACTTTCTTTTCGCGAGGAGGTGGAATATACCATTCCTTTGGTTTGTGGGTGGTGTGTGAGTGCAAAGGCCCCCAACTCAATGGTCGGAGTATGTATATGAGCTCGCTACCATACAGCTCCAAAAGGTGGACATGACAATAAGAGACTTCTCATGATAAAAAAAAGATTGAAAGGTTTGTCTTCTTGTGTTTGGGCCCATCTCAAAATCCATCCTGTAGCATGATGCAAAATCATGTTAATATTTACGTTGATAAGGGGAAAGTTTTGTGTACACAGAGTTAATTACCAAAGCTGTTTAAGTGCTTTTGATGAAGTCTTCATTCAGGTTATTGAGTCAAAGCATTAGAGATAGAGTTTGTTTCATCAATGTGATAGACAGCTGTGATAGCAAGTATACCAGACTGAATGACGATGACTTTTTACAAATGACTTAACTGTAGAAGTTTCAGTTCAATTTGACTCGAGTTATTTTTATATATAATCATTGCTATTTTTACCATTCTTCTACACAAAGACTGCTAAAGATAACAGTCTTCTACACAAAGATTGCTAAAGATAACAGTCTTCTACACAAAGATTGCTAAAGATAACAGTCTTCTACACAAAGATTGCTAAAGATAACAGTCTTCTACACAAAGATTGCTAAAGATAACAGTCTTCTACACAAAGATTGCTAAAGATAAAACTCTTCTACACAAGGATTGCTCAAGATAAAACTCTTCTACACAAAGATTGCTAAAGATAACAGTCTTCTACATGAAGATTGCTACATTCATTGCAATTTATATTAAATCTTGACGTGGAAAGACGAAATAGCTGTACAAGAGGCCAATTTAGAAAGACTACTGAGCTGAGTTGTCTTGCTCAAACTCATTCAAGGGTTTAAGTTAAAGGGTTAAATTAAAATGTAAGTTAATTTTAAGTTACCATGATGACTACTGAGCTTTTTTCCAACATTACTAGTATAGGGCTCTCTCAGAATGCACAATACTGACCATTAGCAGAAATATCATAAGAGCACCTCATATTCACATCTTTGACTATTTGAACTAAAACCATCAGGACCATCATAAAGATATGAGGCAAGAAAAACTTCTCGGGTTACTTTGCTGTAACCCTGTTCCCTGAAAAAGCGGGAATGTGGTGTTGCGTGAAAACACTATGGGAACATGTCTTTGTTCAGCCGGTTGTGAAGCATGTGTGTACCAAAACATGTCAAATATTTTTAGCTTATATAACCTCGGTCAGGTAACGTCATCTGATGAGGTGCATCTGCAGGTTATAAATAGGAGTGAACCAGAAACATCCTCAGGTTAATTTAGTCTGAAAGGACATCCAGCCACGCCAGCATTGCGGCACTGGAGCTCAGCATCTCGGTCCTGCTTTTTCAGGAAACAGGGTTAAAGCAAAGTAACCCGAGATGATCCCTTTCAAAAGCTACACTCGATGCTGCATGAAAACGCTACGAAAGGAATACCAACGAAAGGAATACCAACGCTGCCGCACTGCAAGTGTCTGGACCCCCAGGTTGCGTAGGGTGTGCATAAACAAGAGCCAAAGAGGTGTCAAAAATAACTTTGGGATGCCAACTTGAGGACCCACGAGCCCGAAGTAGCATGGACTTCCAAACTATAAAATCTGTAAAATGTGTGTGGCGAGGACCAACCTGCCACATCACACAGTTGCCAGAGCAATTGATGAGGCAATCCCCCTGGTCGAATGAGCCCTGACTCCTAGAGGCGAAGTGTGACCACGCGCCTCGTAGGCTATGGCAATAGCATCTCTCACCCAATGTGACAGCGTTTGTCATTTGCTATGGGGGCCCAGTTGCGGCCCCGATAGCAAATGAAAAGCTGCTCTGACTTGTGCCACTGGCTAGTGCGGTGAACGTAAATCTGAAGAGCACGTACTGGACACAGTAAGTGAAGTCTTTCCTGCTTCAGAGCTGTAAAAGGCAGAGGACAGAAGGCTTCGAGAACAACTAGGTGCATGGTGGAGAATGGAACCTTTGGAAGACAGTTTGGGTCAGGATGCAGAATAGCTTTGACTAGCCCAGGGGCAAAGTCTAGGCAGGATGGGGAGACTGACAAAGCCTGCAGATTTCCAATTCTCTTCAAAGAGGTAATGGCCGTAAGAAAAAGCATCTTAAGAGTTAGAAGCCTGACAGACGCTGACTCTAATGGTTCGAAAGGGGCGGCAATCAGACCTTCGAGCACAAAGGGACCGTTGCTCTAGTGGGTGGCCTCAACCTTTTAGCTCCACGAATAAAATGGGCAACTAAAGAGTGCTTTCCCACCGAAACCCCATCGGTTAGAACATGACAAGCCAAAATAGCAGCTACATACGTTCTGAGTGTACTAGGCCATAAGCCCGACGACAACTTTCTCCAGCACTGAAACAATTCGGCTGTAGACTGGGTCTACATGTTTTTCCATGCACCAACTTTCAAATACACTCCATTTGAGGGCATAAGTTCTTCTAGTGGAGGGAGCCCTAGCACTTAGAATAGTCTCAATCATGCTAGCTGGAAGACCAGCATCTCTTAGTTGGTCCCCTTCAGGGGCCAGACGTGAAGGTTCCAGAGCTCGGGCCGAGGATAAAATATTGAGCCTGAGACAGAAGATCCCTCCTCACTGGAATCACCCATAGTGAGCCATTGAGTAGAGATATTAGATCTGAGAACCATACTCTGGTCGGCCAACGGGGCGCTATCAATAAGAGGCGCAAACCCTGTTGACGAACCCTCGCCAGGACTCCCGGGAGCAGAGCTATTGGAGGAAATGCATAAAGGCGTAATCTGGGCCACATATGGGCCATCGCATCCAGACCCAGGGGAGCTGGAGGTGTCAGAGTAGTAAAGGGGACATTGTGCTGTTTCTTGCGAGGCAAAGAGGTCCACCTCTGCTACATAAAAATTTTCCCAGATTTGACTGAAAACTTCAGGGTAGAGTTTCCATTCCCCATGTGTCACAGCTTGTCTGGATAGCAAGTCTGCTCCCAGATTCATATGCTCCGGAATGTAAATCGCCCTGAGGGACAGGAACTTGTCCTGTGCCTAAAGCAGTATCTGGTGTGCTAGCTTTTTTCGAGCCGCGGGAGTGCAGTCTGCCCTGGCGATTTATGTACAAGACTACCGTAGTGGTGTCCACCTGCACTAGGACATGGTAGCCTCTCAACTGCTGGAGGAAGTGTTTCAGGGCCAAAAACAGAGCCATCATTTCAAGGCAATTGATGTGCCACGCGAGAAGATGACCTCTCCAGCTCCCCTGGGCTGGATGGCCATCTAAGACCGCACCCCAGCCTGTGAGGGAAGCATCTGACGTTAACATCTAGCAATGACAAGACGGCCCTAGAGTGGGACCCAAAGTCAGAAACTGGGGTCTGAACCACATAGAAATTGTACGAAGCCCTCGTCGCGTAACCTTTATTTGCGCCTGGGAATTGGCCCTTAAATGAATTCCCCTGGCTCTTAGCCACAACTGAAATGCTCTCATGTGCAGAAGCCAAAAAGGTATCACCATGGACGCAGCTGCCATGAGACCTAAAGATCTCTGAAAGTGATGAACAGTCACCTTCTGGCCTAGCTTGATTCCCTTCAGATTGTTGAGGATGGATTTGACACGAGCGGGAGACAGCTGTGCCCGCATTGTGATCAAATACTATGTGACACCCAAATATGTTGTCCTCTGCTTTTCGTGGCGTTGAGTCTCAATCCTAAAGAATGGAGATGAGCTAGGATGACATCCCGATGTCGGAGCGCTAGCTCCTGAGACTGAGCCAGAATCAGCCAGTCATCTATATACTTCAAAATACGGATGCCCTGGAGTCATAAAATAGCCAGAACTGTATCCATGCATTTTGTATATGTGCGTGGTGACAGAGCTAGACCAAAAGGAAGGACCCAATACTGGTAAGCTTTGCCCCCGAAAGCGAACCTCAGGTACTTCCTGTGTTGTGGCAATATTTCTATATGAAAATATGCGTCCTTCAGGTCTATTTGGACAAACCAATTATCTGGTTGGAATTAAGAAACAAACATTTTGACAGTCAACGTTTTGAATCTGAATTTCCTGAGATAGCCGTTCAAGAGCCGAAGATCTAAAATTGGACGCAGCCCTCGGTCTTTCTAGGGAACCGAGAAATACCGACTGTAGTAGCCTGATTCTCTGTCTGGGAGAGGAACATGTTCTATGGCCCCTGTAATTCCTGAACCAACAGATGTGCTCGTTATGAATTCACAGAAGTGGAGACCACGCCATTGAAACGCAGAGGATGATGTGCAAACTGAATCCTGTAGCCTCTCTCTACCGTCCTTAGAACCCAAGGAGACACGCCTGGCCATATTCCATGCTGCCAGCTTCTCCGAAAGGGGCATAAGTTTTGACACTTCGACTGGATGGGGGGGGGGGGGTGTTAGATGTTCGGTATCCTGAAACGTGGCAGGAGGTGACCGAACACCCAAAGTTTTGTTGGAGACCGGTGCTCTCCAAAGCACCAGTCGTCGCAGGGTTTGAACACCGGCCTCCTGGGGGTTCCAGGGAGGAGACCTTATTCTGTGAAGGAGTTCCAGGCGCCCCTCCCCGGGGGAGACACCCCCATGGCCCTGGGCGCATGAGCCTCGGGACTTCATTTTTGCAAAGAGGGAGCTCCTCAGGTCTGATCTTTCTGAGGTAGATTGAGAAGAGCGACGAGTCGCACCCCAGTCTTTACGAGGGGGTGCCCGGCTGATCACGCTCTCCCTCTGCACCATGACCTTGTCATGTCTGGGTGGCCGACGGTCCTGACTCTTGAGAACCCTCCCAAAGGCCTGTTCATATAATTTCGCATCCCTAAACCTAGTGGCGACGAGATTAACAACGTCGCCAAAAAGGCCAGAAGGTGAGACGGGGGCATCAAGTAGGACAGCACAATTCTTATCCTTAATGCCCATGAGGTTCAGCCACAGATGTCTCTCTGTGGACACCATGGCAGCCATAGAACGGCCAATAGCACGGGCCGTCTGCTTGGTTGCATGGAGAGACAGGCATGTGGTTCGGCGTAGCTCTGCAAATGCCCTCTCATCAATAGACCTCAAGTCTTTCAGCAGGTCAGCCAGGTAGGCCTGCAAAACTGCCATGGTGTGCAGTGTAGCACCAGCCTGACCCGCTGCCTGAAAAGCTTTCCCCTCCAGAGACAATGTCAGTCTACACGGCTTGGGTTTTTCAGGGGAGGATGCTGTTCCAGGAGAGAGATAGCCCGCAAGCGTTTCTTCTATCTGGAGCATCATCATATAACCATGCACTTTCGCATCAACGATATTCGAACATGTCGAAGTCGATGGCACAAAAACACGGGATGAATAAGGCTTACTTCATTAAAGAGTTGACTTCTCATGGAGATCACCAAAGAAGGGGAGAGAGAGACCGTTGAGGCCCCTCCGCCCGGCCCCCGACAAAAACCTGTCATCTAATTTTGAGCGGGGGAATCTCGCTTCTGCAACCAGTCGATATGCAACCGCTCGACCGCACGTGTTATTACTTCAAGTAATTCCTCATACGCTCTGTCATCACTAGAGGAGCGTTGTGAGGAGGCTACTTCCATGGAAGAGAGAGAGGAAGTCCTCTTCCGCCCCTTCACAACAACGCCGGAGCGTGCTTGAGAATCGGACGCTAAAACTTCCTGATCCAGAGAGAGCGCGAGAGAAAGGGGGAATTCTGTCTCATGCGCGTGTGCCGGATCGGACCCCAGGAATGAGCCACGCACTAAGCACTTTGATATGGAGGAGCTAACAATACTCACAACTTCTCTGAAGCCCAAGGAGAGCGTGTTCTTCCCCCAAACACTCAAAACAAAATTCGTGGAGATCGCCCTCCGAGAGAGATCTATCACACGGAGACACGCATCTCTTTGGGCCAGCCCATTTGTATTTGTAACAGCCATAAAAAGAAACATGCTTTTCCAGCATGGGCTATTAAAGACTGAAAAAATATAAAAGGAAACTATTATAACATCAACAGCATGTGCAACATCCATGAAACATACTTTACTAAAAACAGAACAATCTAGAACAACCACCAAGTTATCACTATGGACAATAACATCAGGAATAACATACCGTATGTGTACAAACTTGGCCAGTGGAAACAGGAGATAATCCACTATAATACCTCTAACTATACTAGAGACAAAAATAGATACAGAAAGTGCATTGTCCATGATTGACAGCACACCTACAATGTGCTGAAATTGTATCAGAAAATCAACAAGCTGTTATAATGGACCAAAGCACAAAACACTACAAAAGATAAACTAGTCATAATGGAAACTGCATTATATCTGTAGGCACATATCTGTAGTATCACAAATTCCAAAGACAGTAAATTAAGTTTTGGATGACACAGAATAATAAGATGTACTGTAATAACATGGTACTGCTTCTTCTATACTGTATAAACTACACTGTAAAAAAAAAGTCCAACTAGATAAATGTTGAATGAGTTAATATTGTATTGTTGGGTCAACTTCTTAAAGTGGTATTTGTTGAGACAAGAT
>JAAGKR010006609.1:0-41852 GCA_011419295.1 Clarias macrocephalus
TTTTTGGCTTTTTTTCAGAATTTCACCAGGAGTCTTTTGTAATATGAATGAGGGCTCACAACAAAACAAGTGTTCTTGTAACCCTGTCATTGTAAAGTATTTAGTTAATGGTTTAAATGATAGAAAAGTAAATAAATTGACTATTCTATTCTTCTGTGTTGCTCATAGCGGAGAGTGCGGTGCAGCAGGACAGTAAGCAGGTGCAGGTGGATCTGCAGGATCTGGGCTATGAGACCAGCGGCCGCAGTGAGAATGAGGCTGAGAGAGAAGACACAAGTAGTCCCGGTATGCTATTGAGAAAACTACAGAGCTCAGCTGAGTAACAGCCCAAACAACCTATCAAACTACACCTCTAATCAGTCACAGTGGATAACTCAACTGCCAAATTATTCATACCATCAGATATCCACAACTTCTATACCAACACCTTCAAATACCAAACTATTCAACTAACTACTATATAACAATATAAGAACTAACTAGCTGTTTCCTGTCTCTAGCTTCTAACACACCAGTACAGCAATGCTGATATTCAAGCACAACAGAACTCCCTTTTATATGATATTGCTTAAATATATTCTTGCAGCTGAAAACTGTATTTGTTCGTGTTTCTTGCAGAGCTTGATGACGTGGATCTGTGCAACTCTCTCGCGCGGCCGTCGTATGGCAGTGTTGGGAATTCTTGGCGTCAGCATGGTGACAGTTCCCAGGCAAACGACTTGTTGGTGCAGGACCTCCGCGCACAGCTCTCCCGGTGTCACAAAGTAATCCGCGGACTGCAAATCCGCGTGCGTTCACTTTCCGCTACCTCCGATTACGCTTCCAGCCTTGAGCGCACCCCCCGCAAGGTACAGTCCATGTTTACTCATTGTTCGCTAGGAAAACTATAATCGTACTGCAAACCTGTTTCAGTGCAACCTCTAATCATCTGTTGTAAATTCAAGAAAACACACTTGGCTCAAAAATAGAATTGATGAAATTGATGTGCAGTCACATGCATGCAGGATCTCTATTTATATCAGCAGGCAAAGGGTGAAGGCTGCTGATTGTCTTTACTATATTTGGGCCTTCTTCCGTCCGCTAGGTGAACTGGGCCTTTCAAGAATCTCCTGCCCACAGTGGTTTGGAGGATGACGAGGGCTGGCACTCGGATGGGCCAGCGCTCGGACCTCCGAGGTCCAACAGGGAGCTGCAGGAGCTGGTGTCACGTGTGGCATTACTGGAGAACCAAATCCGCATCAGCAAACTGGAAGAAAAAAGAGGGACAGAGGAAGGGAAGAGTGCTACATGGCCTGGGTAAAAAAAAAAAAAATTCATACCGTTCTTTCCTTTACATGATTTGATCTTTACCTTAAAATCTAAAGTCAGAGCTTTTATACTTAAATATGGACTGGTTCTCAGATCATTAAAAATATTAATATAAAAATTAAATATATAATATAAAATTATATAATAATAATTATATAATATAAAATATTTTATTTTATTCTTCTTAGCCATTTTTTACTTTTATATATATATTTCTCAAATTTACTTTGTTTTAATATTTATTTTCTATATAGATATTTTTTCTTATTCCTTCTTAAATAAATAACTTTCTTGTTTTTTTTTTGTTCTTTCTTGTTCTAAGGTCAGGGCAGTTGCCTAAGCATTTCACTGCATATCGTACTGTGTATGATTGTGTATGTGACAAATAAAATTTGAATTTGAATTTTAATCAGTCTTTAAGGTTATTGGATATCTTGCCTTTCTTATACTTTCACAAAATCCAAATACATTTTAAAAACCCTTCATAATATGTTTTTAGTAAAAAAAAAAAAAGAAAGAAAAAAATAATCTTTTTTTAATTCTTTATCTGACTTTTGTATCCTCTACAGAAAGTACAACACACTGATCCAGGCTCAGGCACGGGAGTTGTCACACTTGCGACAGAGGATGCGCGAGGGACGAGGAATCTGCCACATCCTCACGCAGCACCTGGGCGACACCACCAAGGCGTTCGAAGAACTGCTCCGGGCCAACGATATCGATTATTACATGGGGCAGAGCTTCCGAGACCAGCTTTCCCAGAATTCCTCACTCACGCAGAGGATCAGCATTAAGCTCAGTGGACGTGAGTACATACATACATGATTAGTACAAAATGGACTTAAAGTAAAACTAAAAAATGGACTCAAAGTAAACTATAGGAACGGAATAAGGCTCAGCTGATTCTACACAAACACACGTCGCTAGTAATGAATCAAAGTGTGAATGGTTTTACTTATTAAAGATGTGTAATAAGTATTATATTGTAAGACATGAGTGTTTGGACCTATTTCACAGGAGATCGATCAGAAGTGCAGGATGACAAAATGGGACATGAACTATTAGCTTTAAGGTAATTCTTCATCTTCTGAGCTGAACTTTTTTCATGGGTGAAATTTTGGTGGAATTGCTGCATTAAGTGATGATATAAAAAGCATCAAAGAGAAACACTTATTGTGTTTTTATTTTTAGTCATCACTAATAACATATCATATTTCATCATTCCTGTGTGTGTGTGTGTGTGTGTGTGTGTGTGTGTGTGTGTGTGTGTGTGTGTGTGTGTGTGTGTGTGTGTGTGTGTGTGCAGGTTGAGTAAGGAGCTCCAACAAAAGGACAAGATAATCGAGTCTCTCCACACAAAGCTGCAGCAACGCCCTGACACGCCCTCCAGCAGCCACGCCCCCTCCGAGACAACAGACCAATCTGACCGCACTTCCTTTGTGTCAGATGAAAGGGCTTCGATAAACGAGGATCTGGAACTTTGTTCTGAGGTGGATGCTGCTAGCGAATATGCCCAGGAGGAACCTGCTCCTAGGTCAAATGATACAGGCATGTGAACTCACACATTAACACACAGACCTGAACCTGAATACAGTGATGGGAAAGTACAGACATGGAGTAAAGAATCGTTTTAATAAAATCTGAATTTAGTTGTTATGACAATTTTTAAACAAGTTTACATTCTTCACTTTTTCACTATCTTAGGTACTGGAAGTCATAGCTAAGTATTGTTGTGGGACATATGATACAGACATTTGCATAAACTCACACATAATGCACGCTCACTGAGAATAAAACCCATCTCAATCCATGTCTAAATTCCCCCTCCGCTTTCTTTCAGACCGCCCGTCCATCCTCCCTGTCCCTCCCTCTATTCAGTCCCCTATCTCCCCCTACAGGCCAAAGGAAAGTAAAGCAGGTAGGCAGGGTCAGTCCACAGAATAATGCCTGAGTACCCATATTTAGCTGTGCGCTTTTCTTTTTCCCCACATACATCTCACCCTCCTCCGCCCACCTCTAGGTGGGTATTCTGCTCCCTTGTATGGTTCTTTGCCCTTGGCTCGGACCCACCCCTGGTCCAACTCCTCAAATAACTCACTCTCTGACCCATTGGCCTATTTTGGGCCAGTGACAGCAGACCAGCACCATCAGGGTCTGCGCAGAGCACCCGTCCGAAGTGAGCACTCAGCTTATGTGTGTGTGTGTGTGTGTGTGTGTGTGTGTGTGTGTGTGCGCGCGCATGTGTATTTTGCTGCATTGTAATCTAGGCTCCTTTTTATGCTTCCATTTGTACAGCAAATTCATTTACATTCACCACTTTTATCTTTCGCCTACACATAAAAGATCGTGCATTCACACAAAGTACTCTCACGTTCAAAATTTTCTTACACATAAAACTTGAATAAAACTTATATATTCAACACGTCTCAGATTATGGTATCACGTACTGTACATTTAAAAGCGTGAATTTGGAGCCATTCACGTAGATTTACAGAAAATGCTTTCACTTTTTTTTTCTTTGTGTGAAAACACACTTTCACATTCTCCCACGTTCATCAGCTCAATATTACAAATACAATACAAACATAAGAATGACGTATACAAAAAAATGCATACATTAAACACACATTTCTAGATATTTCTCAGATGTGCACAAAAACCTCTCAGATCCATTTAAAGCTTTCACATTTGCACAAAATGTTCTCGTAAATATGTAAAAATCTCAGTTTTACATGTAAAGCTCCTAAGTTTGCATAAAGCGCTCTCATATTTATACTGTATAAAGTTCTCACAATGCTTTCACGTTCCTATAAAGGTCTCATTTAGTCATATACAGCTTCTGTATTTACACATAAAGCATTCACATTTATATTCACTTTTGCATTTGAACAGAAATTCAAATATTCCAAATTTGCTTTGTCTATTTTACACTTTAAAATACACTAGTGCTGCCTCTTACATTGACTACAATTGCTTTTAATATTTGCATTAAATGTGCCTACACCTACATTTAATGATGTGAAAGCTGTCTTGGGTGTGCTATATAATTGTAAGCGCCTGTCTGCTGAAATTAACGCTAGGACTAATGGCTAGAAACTCAACAATCATAAAATCCATGCAGCAATGTCTGGTACTGAGGAAATGTTGCATCTTGACATCTTAGTGCATTAGCTGGCCTGTGCTGGAGTACAATGAAATCCTGAACCTGTTTTTGCTTTGTGTGTTGAAATCAGGCTTTAGTTTACCGCATTCACTGAGCAGCTATCCACTGATGAGCCCGGCACTACCTGATCCCTCGCATTACACCCAGCTATTGCACCATTCCTTACACCAGCCACAGAAATCCGACAGCAGCCTGGTAGGGAGCACCGCACCATGGGACATGGACAACATGGCTCAACCAATCACAGGCTTCCCTGGTGCAACTAGTTACCAGTCTGGAAACAGCCATTCGGGTAGGGCTTTTGCCGTTAGCTCTCCTATGAAATGACGCACACAATAAAAAGAATGTGCTTGTTAAAATCTGAGCTCATGCCATGTTTGTTTGTGGTGTCAGGTGTGGACCTGATTGAGGAGCATCTGTGTGAGATCCGCACTCTGCGGCAACGTCTGGAGGACTCCATCAGGACCAACGAGAGACTGAGACAGCAGCTGGAGACTCGTCTGGCCAACGCCTCCAGAGACGGAGGTGAGAGGAACAAAAAAATGATTTATATAAATCCCGAAGAGCTTCTTCAAACCTGAATCTGGTTGATGTTGAAACACTGATGGGAATGTTTGATGGAAATGCTGTTTATGAAGTAAAGATGCTGTTTTTAATCCTCTTAAACAATCTTCACTTATTCAAAATAAAGATTTTTTATAATTAAAACAAAAGATTGTTTTCATAATTACAAATATTTTCATTCAATTATTAAAAAATATTTGAATTTGAAAGTCTAATAATATATTCTGCCTAGGTTATAATAATATCAGATTTATGATATCAGAATTATATCATTCAATATAAATAAAAATGATTATGCTTTTGACATACTATTACTTACTATATTACTTACATACTATATATACATTTTGTATATATCAGTATATAAGTAATGTATTTATAACAAAATGTATAACTTTTTCTCGAATATAATCTCTAAGTCTTGATTGTCGTACATAACAGTATTTTAATAAAAGCGTGATATTAATGAGCTTAGCTAAAGTTAATGGTCTGTTTAGTTGTCTTGGTATGTTTTTTTTTCTATATTATAAATGTACTGTACCTATATTTCTACTCAGTATTCTATGGATCAGTCTCTCTGAAGAAATATAGACTCATAATGAAAGTATGTGTAAAATTGCAATAAACCTAAATTCGCTATGTAGTTTTTATCCTGAGCAAGAAAATCATGATCACGATACTTTCTCACCCGCTGTAGTTTTTTTTTTTTATTACTGATGCATATTGAAACAACACTTTTTTTTCGAAACATTTTTGCTTTAGAGATGATAAGAAATGAAACGGTTATATGAAAAGCATTTCCTTTTCTATATGTCCCACAGGAGCATCCACAAATATCTACATCCAAGGCCTGGACACCGTCACTCAGCTGTCCAACGAAATCCGGGTGCTGAAGGAAGAGAATCTGAGTCTTCAGTCCCGTCTGCAGGCGAGCAGAGGTGAGTCCACTCACAAGTCGAAATAATATTCAGAAGCACATGGGTCGTACTTCTCCGATCAGATAACTGAGGATTACTTTTGTAATCTCTATTTTGATAGATCAAATAGATAATAGATGGTACAGAATAATTTTACACCTGAGATTTATTAAGTGGACTAAATATTAACTACTCTATGAACAGTAAATCTATAACACAGATATGTATTTTGTATTACTTATATTATATTTATTTGTCCTTTAGACAACAGTGAGGAGGTGGGGCAGTTGCGGGAGGCGGTGCTGTCTGGGCGGGCACGCCTGAAACAGGCGGAGTTAGAGGCGGAGCAGTGGAAGGAGGAGCTGAGGAGGCTTCAGACGCACAACTGTGAGCAGAGTCAGCAGATTCAGCAGCTTCGGCAGGATAGGCAGAGCAACCAGGAGCACAACAACAGGTAAACATGGTGGTCATTGCTACACCTGTAATAAGCTTCACCTGATTGTAGGTTTTATAAATATTTTTGGCAATGTTTGTAGCTTACATTTAATTTAAATGCACAGAAAGGATGCTTGAGGTACTGTGTGTATATATATATATGTGAAGTGTGTGTGTGTGTGTAGGTTGCAGCATGAGGTGAGTCTACTTCAGCAGCAGCTCTCTGAAAGCAGGCAGCTGTTGCACTCTCTGCAGTGTGAAATCCAGCTCTATGATCGCGTATGTGGTGGGAGCAAAGGCGCCCCCACAGGTGAGATACACCTCCTGCATGGTTTCAAATTAAGATTCAATTGACCATTCCTTTTATCTTTACTATAATAAATAATTACTAACAAAAATACCCCTGAATAATTAGCTTGACTTTAATGCGTTAACTTAATCGCTTTAATCTGTGTTCAGGTTACCTCTCTGAGCTGCCGTACTCCTGCGCTCCAGCTGTGGGAGAACTGAACCAGTTGCTGGTGGAGGTCCGGGCTCTCCGAGCTCAGCTGGAGCGCAGCGTCCAGGAGAACAGTGCTCTGAGATTGCAGCTGCAGAAACAGCTGGAGCAGCAGCTGTCCTCGGCCGGTCTAGAGCCGAGACCATCATCCCTCATGCCGGCGAGCCCGCTCCGGGACGCCCTCTACAGGAGGCAGCTGCTGCACGGTGAGACCAGAGCAGCGCTCTCTCTCAGATGCTGTGCGATATTTTCTAAGCTTGTTGGAAATAATCCATTAGTGTCATGTGTGATTTGTGCCGGACACACCAGCTGGTCTCTAATACAATGTTCGTGCATGGAGTGTTAACAGGCTTGTGTGTGTTCCACAGACCCATCTCCCTCTCCTCCAGTAAGGGACGTTGGTCCGTTCCCTTCCGGTCCCCCGTGTTCTCCTTATTCGGAGCTTGAGGAGAGCTCACTCACAGCTAACGGTGTGTGCATGCTAACAGTTAACTACATAACAGTGTTATTATACTGATTAATAATCATTCTGATTGGATTAATGGATTTGGGCCAAATGAACATTTTTATTCAATACTATATAAATTATGAAACCCAAAGGACTTTTTTTTTTTTTTACCTATAACACATATAGAATTATATAATAATAATATATAATTAATGAATAATAA
Organism: Clarias macrocephalus; assembly: GCA_011419295.1. NCBI lineage: Eukaryota > Metazoa > Chordata > Actinopteri > Siluriformes > Clariidae > Clarias > Clarias macrocephalus. The sequence continues at coordinate 7,558 of JAAGKR010006609.1, forward strand.
AATAATGAATAACAGTGACCAGAAATGCATTCAGGATGCCGTATTCAGTGTCTATTTAATATCCTAATAAACATATGAAAAGAAAAGTATTTTATGAATGAATCGGGTGCTCTAAATAGAACTTTTGCACAGTTCTCTATAATAGTCTGCAGGTGGTGACATTCCCTTTTCTGTATCAGTTTGCAAAAGAATAATTCTTGCATTTTGATATTCGGACTTTAGGTTGATCGTGCAAACTGTTATATGCGAGTAGCATGCACATTAAAAAAATATATATATATATATATGTTTGAATAAAATGTTCGGAATTTCTTCACAGTTGTAGCTGAGTCGAAATAATAGAAATAAACTTTAAACACAAATTATACCCGTGACTGGAACCGTTGTTTTAATAAGAAAACACTGATGTACATGATTTGTCTGGGGGAAAAGATCCATGCTCCCTGTGCGAATCGTATATCTAGGAATTTTTGACAAGTATATTTAAGTATCATCTCTTTATCTTTTTGTCTCAGACTCTTTGGAGCCTCACGGAGATTTGGAGGGCGATGCCCCCGACGGTTCATTCGCTAACCGAAACGGGCGCCACGCCATCGGGCACGTGGACGACTTCAGTGCTCTTCAGCAGCAGGTTATGGAGGGCAGAGGGCTGGTGCAGAGGATGGAGGCCATGCTGAATACCTGCCTCAACACTGCACTGATGGAGGTCAATACCGGAAAGGTCAGTGTGCAAAAAACAATAATAATGTGTCCATGACTCATACACTGGAATACATTTCAAAGGATCCACTTACTACAGTATTTAATCAGAAGCCTTATGACTTTTGGTTGTAAATGCATCATTTCCAGTGACGCAGCTCTCTATGCTCTCCTTCGTGAAGGGCTGGCTCATATACTGTAGAGTATGATATACAGTAATGATTATCTCTCTCATTACAAACTCTGCTTAATGTCCCAGGCTCTGGATTATGCCAGTCTGAAGACACTTTTAGCCAACACCAAGACTCTGAGGCAGATTCTGGAAGAGGCCGTGTCTCTGCTCAAGATGTTCTGGAGGGCGGCGCTTCCCAGCAGCGAGGGCCCCGCCCAGTATCTCCAGAAAGTCAGTGCAGTTCTTCTGTTTGTATCGTAGCATGAAAGTGAAGTACTTCAAGTTAGACATTGTGTGTACTGTATGTACAGGAGCAGTCGATGAAGGAAGAGATCCAGTCGCTGCGTATGAGGATAGCGGAGCAGGAAGAGGTTCTGCAGAACACCATACAGAGGCTGCGGAGCACCAGCCGCACTAAAGAGAGCATGGAGACCTTCATCGTCAGCCAATGTCAGTCACACCTGCATTACACTATACTGAGAAGTTGCATTAGGAGTACACAAAACAAAGTGACATGAGATGCGTGAGGTCCTCTCAACTAAATCCTGCTTTGTCTTACCCGTTGCAGTGTCCAGGACTCGAGATGTCCTGAAAAAAGCCAGAGCCAATCTGGAGGTAAGCACGGAGCTTCATTGGTGTTTAACCTGTCTATACTGTACATCCCTGCGTGCATGAGAGACACTACTGTTGTTTGTCTTTGTGTCCTCATTTTGTGTCTCTTGCTCCTACTCTCTTTCTTGGACTCTCTCTCTCTCTCTCTCTCTCTCTTTCTGCTGAGTGAATCCAGAAGAACGAGCTCAGGATTTCTTCTTTAAGCTCCTCCTCTTCCTCCCTTTACCATGGTAACAGTCCGTTCTGTGCCGTGCTGGGCCGTGTCATGCCGTGCTTGTGCTTGCACTGATTCTGACTTCACTGCTTCCCCATGACATCACTTCCTCATCCTGTCAGCTCTGTCTTAAAGCCTGTGACGGAGATAGTTGCTCACAATGATAGCCGTGGTGTAGCCTGCCTGCACACTAAGCCTTATCTGATTTCGGCAAAGTAACGATTTTGGTCAACAACAGCATAATTAGACAATTTTATTGGTATTGTTATATTTGTTTTTGTTGCCCAGATATAGACTTCCTTCTATCCACTAATCAGACATGATACTGTAGGTTCAAGGCTGTAGAGTCTTTTATTTATTAATTTTACAGTCTATTTGTCAGATATATTAAAAATGACACTAATTTACATGGAAGAATGTGAATTTAGAGCTGGATTAACAAATCTGGCTTAAAACGTATACAATATATGATATTACAAGATTTTACCTGTTGAATATATTTTGAGTTCTTAGGTATTTTATGATCTCCTAAGAAATGCAACCTAATACAGAATTTGCACTCAAAAACTTTCAACTAAAGAAAAGTTTCCTTATTCAAAAATAATAATAATAATAATAATTATCCATGTATTCATGACTAACTTAAAAAGCTGAAACAGGAACTCTTACTGAATTGTTTGCAAGCAGGACGTTTCACTCTTCAAAATCTGAAATAATGAATCAAAAGTTAAAACTTTTGATTACTGGTTTGTTATATCTGCCTTCACCATCCGCATTCATTGTTAATGATGCATTTATATGCATCCATGAAACAACAAAGCAAATCATTTTAATTAACAGACTGATTTGGTCATGAAACTAAAAAAAAACAAACATCATATACAGCATACAATTAATCATTAGATGTGATGTTTTGTAATTACAGAGGTGGATATATCAGTATCCAGGTCTCATGGCCCAAACACTGGCACATCGTTTACTCATGTTGCTCACTCAGTGTTTATGCTCGTCAGTAGGCAACTAACTCGCCATATGAGGCGTTGGGCGATATGATCAACAGAATCACATCATGAAACTACAAGAAATGAATTAATAAATATTGAACACTAAAAAGTGGGGAAACGTATAAATTTGATACAGTTGAAAGATTTCATGTAAGCTAAAACATCAAATCCACTGCATATAAGCACAAGAGACGTTCAAATCAAACCAGGACTTTTCTTGTAAATTCATTTGAAGGCATAAACCCAATTGACATTGACAGAAGACTCGTAGCCGCAGTGGTGCAAACATTTTAAAGAAGGCTGCAGTTCTGTGAATGACGATCACGAGTTGGCTCAGAGCCCACTGCAGTCTTTTCTGTACATTACAGGAACTCAGCTGGGAGTTATTGACACGCCCTGTTCTCGCACATCCTGTATTTGGGAGGGGTATATTAAAGGAGTTCCTGGGAAACCAGTGTTTCAGACATGAAGCAGGCAGTCAGGTCATGGCTCCGGCATACTGAGACAACTTTATCCTTTGATCGTATCCAAGCACTAGTGAAATGCTGGGATAAATGTATTTTGTAGCAGGGGATTATTTAGAGAAATAAAGGTAGTTTTAACTCTCATAACTGTGTTCTGTTATTCTTAATCAAAAGTCCTGGTTTGACTTGAACACCCCTCATAGTTTGTGTTCATTGGTAGAAGAAGGTATTGTAATAAAACACAATATTTCAATAAAATATATTGTTACATAATTCATTTCGGTATTGCTAATACATTATATAACTGCACATTCTAATTGCTTTGAAGCTTTTATTTATCTAACTAATATGTGCACCAACTAATATGTTTTTGAATTAATTTCTACATTAACATTTAACAGTTTTCAGATTTCAGAATTTCCTGCTTCGTTAGCAGGGTGATGCTTTGTACCTGATTAAACTCAAACCTGTAATTTTCCCTATATAGTGTATAGATCAAATATAGAAAAAATTATTTATTTTATGTTTGTTTGCAGGTAAAAACCTCAACGGTGCCTATTCAGGGTCTTCTGATAGGGATGGCCTGACCGCTGCGATCGCCATGGAAACCTCCAATCCAAGACTCGCCAAGAAGCGCGCCAGGGAGTGCCTTCACTAAACGGCGTCTTAAAACCAGCCGGGACAAGCTCCATCTGTCCGACCCCTTGCCTTATCCTCTTACATCATCTTTCCTCGTATTTACCTCTTATCCCTTCTTATCTTCTTTCCCTGCTCTGATCTTTGCCTTACCGTGATTTAAAAAAAAAAAAAAAAAGACTCGTCAGACACACGTTTGCCTTGTGAAAGGGATATCGTGCGTGTCCTGGCTGCTAGAGGATGTTTAGAAGGGTTAGGGGGCAGCCTGGTGGAGTTCAGGAGTGTATGTGGATATTAGAGGTGAAATGTTAAATATTTCAAAATACAAATAGAACGGGCGTGTTCAGATCGTTCACTGTAGGACAGATTAGACTTTACATTAAGTGGGGAAGTGGATACGGTGTGTGTATATATATATATATATATATATATATATATATATATATATGTCGCAGCTAAACATACTGCCAGTAAATCCCATTGAGAAACTCAGGGGTTTTAGGCAAAGAAATACTACAAAAGCTACATTTCACAGACGAGACAGATCGTCAGGATCGTCATCCACTGAACTAACTGGTGCCTAAAGTACATTAAAGGCTCGAGCAGCCATCACTGAAAATGTGCCACGCCTACTCACAGTAAGCTCCGACTCACAAAGAGCACCGAGCAAGGAAACACTTTTATCAGGTTTAGTTCTGAAACGTTATTGTCTGTCGGAGCCGTCGCCGATCGCCGCTTTAATCCGAGCTCCAACGAGCATGTGCAATGCAACTTGTGCCAGCTTTCACTGACACTGGAAATACGTGTTTTGTAACAATGAAAGACCGTCAGTGCAATATTATGACTTGTATTCTTACTAGTATTATTCTGTAACACTACTGAAATTGTTCTTGGACAGTATTTGCATGCTGGGAGCGGGGGTGGGGGGGGGGTAGGGACTATAAAAAGATCACCTTGGTATTGTGCTGTAAGGTGAGGTTCACCAATACTTGCCAAAGTTTGAACTCCTTTGAAAAGTTCCCCTTTTCAAAAGTATTACCTTGTCCATACCATTCGCCAAGACGATCATCAGATTTTCATTTATTTATTATTACTTCTAATTTAAGTGCCATTTTAACACCTTGAAACTCAACGAAAGTGACGTTGTCTCAGACATTAATGAGAATGATCAATATTGCTTGATTATGTTCGATTTTCTTTAAATAAGCTCATTACCAAGTGAGTGTGTAAATTAGGACCAAATCATGTTTCTACCATTCTCACAGCAAGGACACAATAAATGTTGTAAACATCTGTGAAATTAAGCATCGCATACAATAGAGCTTAAAAAAAAAGGAAAAAAAAAAGAAAGAAATTCACACCTTGGTTTGTGTGCTTGATATGCAGTAACAAACTTTGGCAAGGATCTGGTGTGTCCAGAATGATGCTACTGATGCCACAAATAAATATAACTAGCCATTCACAGTTTGAGGTGTTCCTTAGCTGCTTGAGCTTGCTTTATTAGATTTTTTCTTATTTCTTTTAATCGCTGTATATAATTAGCTCTTTACTATAATGTCATTGTGTGGTTCTCTTCACGAATTTTCCCTCTATATGCAATGGTTCAGTATCTGGGTAGCTGTGCAATACTTTGAATCGCAGTGTTTATCCTGTACTCGGAGCACAATTCGCTAATTCTAGGCTCCCGAGTTGGCAGTAAAGTTCTAGTGTTCTAGTGAGGTATGCTAGCTCTCACGAAGCCACAGGTTTTAATGGCTGTTCTTATAAACCTCAAGATGTTGCTTTGCTTGCCTTTAAGGCAAACAGCCATTGTAGTTCAGTCTCAGCTGCAAAAAACAAAACAAAAAAACTTTTAGCTACTGCTTGTTGTTAGGTGTAGATATTAAAATATTTGAAGCAACAAGCCTGGCTGTGTTTGCTCTCAGCATTTTTCTCAGCAAGAATTAAAAGGAAAAAATCATTTCAAAAGTAGAGTATGGTGGAGTTTCCCCATTTAATCAGGTAAGATGTGACTCGACTAGGAGACGTCTTTTGGGTTAAATTGCTATAATGAGGTTTGGAAGAATACCAAAGTGAAGCCATTTTCAAAAGTGAATTTGTTGTTGAACTCGGTGTTAAGATGCTGATACAGACGCTCTAACCAGCCATGAGAAAACGACAATTGTATTATGTGTATATAATGAATGAAGGCTGATTTGTTGCCACGGAAACTGTTGTGTTTGTGTAATGCAATAAAAGGTCATGGATGCACCAGAGTCCTTGTCTGTCCCTTTAAAAAAAAAAATAAATAATAATAATCATTTTGTTATGTTGTCAAAGAACACTTTGTCCCATTTTCTGCAGTCTGATTGGCTACATAAAATACGTTTTCTCAGTAAACCAGAGCCATGATCTGACTACCTGCTTTGCATCTGAAACGCTGGCCTCCAAGGAACTCCTTTAATGGTGTGAAGGGTGGTAAAACATGGAAATCGCCTAGAGCGAGGTTAGGTCTGTAAGGGGGATGTGACAATAACTCCAAGCCGAGTCCCTGTAATTTGGAAGTGGTGTTTGTGAATGATCGTGTGTTTTACAGTTCCAACACACAGATGCATCTCTTCCAAAAATTATTCCTTCATTTATAAGACATTTGATCAAATTTCAAATCCTTTTGACTTGAACGCCCATCATAATTCAGATGGCACAAAAAAACAAACACATTTTGAATACATTTAAGATTTACGTTAACATGTTATTTGCGTTAGGAGTGCAATATGGCAACTTTAAACAAAGTGCAGTTTGAGGACATTATTGAACAGAAACTAAAGCATTGCTAAATTTTTATTTTTATTTAAACACCAAAAAAAAAAACTTAAAAACAACATGGCTTGACAAACTATACTACACTCGCTTCACAAACAAAGCTTTCAAGCTAAATTCAAGTGTTTAAATTATATTTCCAAAACAGCACACCTTACAAAGTATCGTATCGTAACATTGAACTTTTTTTCCCCCCACTACAGCATTTCACTGCATCTTTGGAGGGAATAAGTTAAACAGTTTCATCAAACAGATTTAAACACGTCAATATTTCAATACACTCCAAACAAAGTCATATAAAAACCGGTGAAAAACAAACCTTTGACCATTACTGAACAACCACAAAGAAGACCTCGGGATCACATGGATCATCTCACTACAAATACAGTAATCCAGCATTCGTAATACGTACAATGGAAAGAATTATTAATACAATCTACGCTGATACGTGAAAACATTTCACTCGACTAATGTTTTGAAGAGCGTGTTGTGCGTGTTCAGCTGGAGCCTACAGTACAGGATTTATCAACTGCATAGCTAAACTGAAAAAAGCTTTCCGTCTGAACCCGTCACAGTGAAAACATGGTTAAAGTGCTTACGCAGTCGCAGTGAAAGGCAACAGCATGCATGTGCTCACCACACACACACACAATCATTCTAGCCATCCTTATTAAAATTCATATCATATCAGTGACTGTCCATGTTCCTGATTCAACCTGTTCTGTCTTGATCCTCTGACTTAATATAAGTACATCCTCACAGCCCTTTTTTATATCCCGCAAGCAGACACTTAGCCATGCGATTATCACGAGTTAAATAAATAAAACACTAGAAACTGTAAAACAACACAATGTTCATTCATAAATCAACATCAGTTAACGTAATGCCAATTTAAAAATCCACTTCGGGTCGCTTTAAAACATCAAACCTATTTTACTATCTGCTTTATAGCTTTGGAGAGCTGAAAAATAAAAAAATTAAAAAGCTCATGATTGCAATCACTAGATCTGAAGTACAGTTCAGTAGTCCTGATCATACAATGGTGGACACACACACACCCACACACATGCGAGAGTGAGACAGTGGCCATCTGGACCACTACAAACTGGGGGTATAGTACAAGATCAGCCAGATGGAGCAGAGACGTCGCCTCTCAAATGGGTTTATACAGCAGAGAGGTGACGTACTTCTTCTTATACCTGTGAGTTGCACTGAGGACCATCACACCATCCTAGAGAAAGACAAACAGATGCAGAAAGACAAGAAGAAACATGAGAGGGCAGAAATTTTTTTTATATTATATGCCTATGTGTATTGTATTTAGCCATCATGTTAATATTTATGCTCTGAGGATCCTTGTATTCAGATCAGATTGTGTGTAGTTGTCTTTATTTTCAGGTTACACAAATCACCTAAATGAATTTCACCCCTCTTGAGTAGCTGTGTAACAGATTATAGTTGATGTGATCTGTACAGTTCCCTCTGTGCTTGTCAGCATCCATATGAACCTCAGATGAATTGCAAAGTTTAAATATTACAGTGCAAAACAATTGTATTACCTCTGTATGGCGTTATATTTGGGCCCAATCCTGAGTGGAAAAACTCACACACACAAATTATAATTGAACTCGATTAAAGTCTCAAATGTTCCCGCTTACACAGCTTGCCAGATGACAACACCACCACCCCTTTTTTCTGTGCTGAAAAACCCCGCCCACTCCGATAAAATATCAGGCCAAATAATAACATCTGTACTAGAACTCGTTTGTAACCCAATTATAAACACTTCATAAAATTAGAAATTTGTATGATCAAGATAATAAAAAATATTCTGACTATTATAATAATAATTATTATTACACTCAGGCCAATCTATCGCAGGGCACAAGTATGCACATATGCGCTGACACACTACAGGAAATCTGGTAACATCAAGTAGCAGGTTGACTGTGGGAGAAAACTGGAGAGGCACAATGCTTGTGGAGAACAAGCAAACCTTCACCCTGGAGTCCACAGTGCTAACGCCCAGGCCACTGTGCCGCCATTGTATATATAATGTATGTTGTAAAATATATCATGTGTAATACTCGTGTAATTTGGAAAAGTGTTCGAATAACATACCTTTATTGAAAGTGCATAGAGATGGTTAAGCATGACGTGGTTGGGTTCAGGCAGCAGAGCAGGATCACACTGCATTCAAACAAGGAAGGTCAGCTTCAATACGACAAACATCATAAAAATGGACTATTATTAGAATTCCTCTTAACTCACTGAAACGTTTGTGTCTTTATTGAGGATGACTTGAAGAAGATGAGGAGGAAGGATGGGCGGGGCCTTGAAGCGCTCCTCTGGGCGGAACATGTACAGTTCTTGTCCGTAAGGACCAGGAGGAGAGCTGGACAGATCTAAAGTAGTTCGGATAGAGCTTGCTTATGAATTTCGCTTAAGTTTGCAACAGCTATTTTAACATGATGAAACTGTTGTCCCTAAAACCTTTCAAGCTGTTTTATGGTGGAAGATGAACTAGAGCCATGTGTATCACTGACATCTGTTCGAGCCAGTTTTTGGTTTTTAAATGTGTAGTTAAAAAAAAAAAATAAAAAAAAAAACCCATCCTATTCAGCTCCTGAGACCCGGACTCTACTGCAGTGTACATTGCAATTTCTCTTCACTGGTTGTCTTTATTCGTACCTGACAACTATGAACTTAATAATTTTCTTTAAACAGGAAGAAGTTTGGCCATAAAATGACATCTAAATGGTCCTCATATGAGAGTTGTACAAGGGTATACAGTGGTGGTCAAAAGTATTCAGACAAAAGTGAACTTCAATGTTTAAATAAAATATTCTCAATTTGATAAAATAATGAAGACCAAGATAAAAATAATTTATTTAATGCAATGAAGCAAACAATGCTAAACAACAATCAATATTTATTGAAATTTAAGAAGTCACTGATTCTTCAAAACGAAGAATTCAAATTAGATTCAAAAAGACATTTGCAGTACACTGGTGTCACTTGATCAATCCACGCCTGCTTGATTGCTTCCTGAAGAACATGTACGCAATATGTTTTCTTGACTACTACTGCCTTCTTCAACATTATCCAACAGTTTTCTATTGGGTTGAGGTCTGGAGATGACCCAGTCCTTGGAGACAGAATCTGAATATACACATACTGTAGTCAGACTCTTCAGTCAAACAGGCTAGAACTAATTAGTGACATCACCTGTTTGGTGCACAGGAAGAACTATAATACATGGCATGTGTTGTCCTAATACTTTTGGCCACCACTGTATAGACAGTGTAGATGTGAGATGATGTAGTGTGTTCATATGAGGACTTTCAAGAGGTGCAGAAATTATTTATATGTTTGTTTGTTTATTTATTTAGCTGGATGTGCTTTGAAGCATAAAATGTTCCATTATGCGAATCTTCAACCACATCAGTTCATCATATGAGTACTGGTGGTGGTGGCGGTTTTTTTACCAGACGTGTCAGAACACTCGAGCGAGTCCACCTGCAGTGCGTCAAACACCTCAAAGTCAGATTTCTTCACCTCGATCAGGTTGTTGATGGTTCCCATCTGACTGGTTACAACCGGCTATAGAAGAGAAGATCACCGTACAGTTTGTTCACCAATAAAAACTGTAACTGTTAGGAATTTTGTATACAGTATATTATTGGTAGGAAATCTGAAAGAAATTACAAATACGTACTGCAGTGTTCTATGATGATCCGCTTATGGATAATGTATTACCTTTGAAGGGTCATGAAGCCACTGGCCGTCAACAAAGAACTTGTACTGATGCTCCCCTTCAGGCAAGTCCAGGATTGCAACAAAGTCATTATGGCTTTTGTGTGGAGAAAAAAACATTAGCTTTTAGAAAGCTAATCAATGACAGGGTGGTATTGTATGGTGTGATGTCTGACATTAAGAGTAACTGCGCTGAATTTCCCTATAACAGCACATCCCAAGATCTCAACATCCCAAGCACGTCCCAAAAAGCGGTACCTTTTATTAAGTGGGATCTTAGTGTTCCAGTTATCGAAGGAGCCAGAAATGTAGACGTCTTTGCCTCCCCCTGCCCAGCGGATCACAGTCGGACGCTCCTGCGGAACAGTTTTCACCAAATCATTCAAATCGGGAGGCAAATCCTTCTCTGCTGGAGCCTGGGGAGGAATAGATAGAACTCGTTCCAGCTCTGTATGGACTTTACACAAGACAGTGATCAACATGAGAATTACATGGTCTGTGGATTAATTTCAAACACGCTTTATCAATTCATTAAAGTTTCTCAGGCTAACCAAGTACTCAGTTACAGTATGCCATGATTTTTTGTAGGATATACTGGGAAGAAAAATACAGCATGATGCTGTGATTTTCACTTCACTGTTCACAATTCAGGGTCGCAGGGGGCTTGGAGCCTATCCCAGGAGGCTTATGGCATGAGGCGCTGTACACACCTGGACAATGCCAATCCATAGCAGGGCACAAACACATACACTCACACACTAATTCATGTATGGGTAATTTGTGAACATCAATTAGCCTACTCTGCAGGTCTTTGGACTGTGGGAGGAAACCAGAGTACCCATAGGAAACCCACCAAACACAGGGAGAACATGCAAACTCCATGCGCACAGCGACGAGAATCAAGCCCGGACCCTGGAGGTGCAAGGCGACTAAGTGCTAACCACTACACCACTGTGCCACCCAAGTTACAACACGCCTAGATTTAATATTAAGACCCTGCTAAAGGTCTGGATCATGTATGGTGCCGAAATTAAACTTTGTAGTACTATTATAAGGACTGCATTCATGTACCTTCACTTCAGTGCCATGTGTGTTGAAGATGTTAGGATCATCTGTGCTGTCCACCATCTTGCTGGGTTCAAGGTCTTTATGGGCCCCACCATCCGCACGATGGGCTTTCGCTCCATGGCGATCTGAGGCTACACGGTCACTGGTATTGCCCATAGCTCAACACGGAGCGAGGCCTCCTCCTGCACAGAATAATAATGTTTTTCAAAAAACTAAATAAAACATTCAGCATGAAAAGCATGTATGTTTTTTCCTGTGCATGAGTATGCTATTCCTGTGTATTTAAGTATGCTCCAGAAGGGCAAAGCATCTCTCATATTAAGTCAAATAGTGCATTCTATACTGATGAACAAGCAATGTTTAGTCAAAAGTGATCACAGAGCCACAACAAATGCTGCTTCTCAAGCGGTTTATTGCTGGCAGCTACTAATTCCAATTGGCAATTAGGTCATTAAAAATATATATAAGAAAAAAAATTACTAATTAATTTTATAACAGTAACAAATAAGGGAACTGGAAAATAATTCCCCAAATGCCAAAAGTGGTCTACCAGTTTGACTAGGTATCCTGTCAGACAAAGCTGAATTTTTTAATATTTCTATTTCCTGTTCCAAAAATAAACTGTTTTTCCAGAGTTTCCTTGTTACAAGATCTGATGTTTTCTCCGACATTAGAGCCACAATTATGGAGAGCCGCACCACGAGATGTTTTTAATGATAAGAGCCCTGAGGCAGGGCTTTAGAGGGGGTCAACAAAATAGGGGGCTGTGAGAGTGCTTATGATATGCACGGGAAGACTTTTCTGTTTGGAGATAGCGTGAGATTATTAATTAAGGAACTTAAGTGAAACAAAAGAAAACTGAAAACAAAAAACTGAGCTCCATCGTCTACGTGAGAACGGACGAGGCTCTGGAAAATAAAACAAAAATTATATCCTCTTGGGGCCCATGCCCTTACCGAGGATTTATGAGAGAGAGAGAGAGTTATGTTTTATCTACTTATACTGAGCGCGGCATGCTGGACTGATGGACTTGCTCTCTCTCGCCGGCGTTTTAGACAGACAGAGGCTGGGGCTTTGCCTCCGTCTTTTAACAGCACACTTTGTCTGTCTGTCTGTCTGTCTTTCTTCTATTTTCTATCTTTCTTTCTTTTTTTCTTTCTTAGTCTTTGGCCCTGGTACCTTTATCGGTGCTAACTAAATGATCGCACGAAGTGCCGCGGTATCCGGATCTTTAAATAAACATGCCATCAGGTGTGGTTCGTTCAGGCTGAATGCCTGACGGCGGCATTGCCTGGCAACCGCGTGTATAAACGGCCGCGTCTATGCCTGTTCAGAACTCCGCGTGGAGGCAGCCTGCGGATCTGCCTGATCTGAACAGTTAATGCGCGGCTCTGCCCCTCATGCGACCAACGTTATTACACAATTTTGTTCTGCTGATAACGTTATCAGTCTGATAATGATGATACTGGAGATTAGATCAGGATCATCACCTCAAATGCCTCCAAAGTCTTAAAAGAGCATGTTGAGCAATTGTAAGCATACAGGTGCACATAGTTTCTAACATGGGTACAAGGGCGTCCTTTTCCTCATCTTTATTGAATATAAACCAATAAGTTGCTTGGGGTAGTAGCATGGATCTATGAGCGGCGTGCTTTTGGTCTGCTCACACATGGTAAGCATGGGTACGAGATAGTGACGGGAAGGACGAATTTATAAAACTCTGCCATCCACTGTTGTGACTGACATCATAGTAGTGACTGCAAAAGGTCAAGACATTCTAAAGACATCCAATAGGATGACTACAAGTGTCCTATTACTTGTAGTCATCCTATATTTAGTACAGGTATGAGTCAACAAAGATTGCTTGGCATTTTCCTCAGATGCCATCTATCTATCTATCTATCTATCTATCTATCTATCTACATTGTATATATAAACTGAAATTCTGCTTGGCCGCTGTGGAGGACGTCCCTCACATGTTTAACAGTAAGCAATGTCATCGAATGTAACAGCAGACAGCACCATCATCAACTTTTATATCATACTGTGAGGGAGGGGAGCATTTAATGTTTTTTTTTTTTTAAAGACTGAAGTGGAAAGTCTGCTTCCAGATCACAGCAAACAACTGCTGAAGTGATGCAACTTACAGACGTCCAATCAAAAGCGCAGAGTGGTGCTAAGAGGGAACATATAAAGAAGATATAGAGAGTGTGAAAGCGGCAGAAAGAAGCAGACAAAGCGTTCTAGACACAAAAACAAGGCAAGACAAGATCAGGGAAGAAAGCATTTGCAGGTTTAAATTTTTTTTTTTTTAAAGTTGGGCTGGTCTCAAAAATCGGCCTTAAGAGTTTGGAAAGATGAAGGAGATTGAGATCTACAGTTGGCCGTAATGCAACCTAATAAACAAGAATAAAGAAGGGAGATCAAGAAGAAGATCACCGTAATGCAACTTATTGGATGCAAACTGCTGCAAAACAAAAGGAAGAAGAAGAAGTAAAAGATCTGCCAAAATATTGGAGCAGCGTGAGGAGCACACACTCCGATCAATTTTATTTGTATAGAGCTTTTAACTATTGAAACTGTCGCAAAGCAGCTTTACACAATCAAAAGAATTATTGAAGTTTGTATGAAATGAGAATGTGTATGAATCGAAATGATAAGATTGCAGGTAATACGCCCTCTAGTAAACTATAAAATTCAAAAACAGCCTGCTGCATTGGTGTCAGTAATGTAAAAAATAACTCTAAAACAAAATTTTGTTTGGATTTCAGAAGCAACTCATTCAATCTGTTGTGATGCAGAAGCAATGCAATTTTTAAAAAATGTATTATTTAGGGGTGCTCCGATTGATCGGGCGCCGATCATAATCGGTCGATAATAGCTTTGGGACAATTGATCGGCAGTCTCTATAATGGCCGATATAGAAAAGCCGATTAGATGACGCAAAACTCGCGGGACAATTTTTTTTGCGCGTTGCTAAAATGGCTTCACAGGTCTGGAAGTTCTACGTGTTGTGTGAAAAAGACAATACATTAGCAATCGGCAACCTGTGTAACAAGCCAATTCCACCAGGCGGGAAGCACCCAAGACATTTTAACACACCAAACCTCATCAGACATTTGAGAGAGCGGGAGAGCTCAGCAACTAATTCCACTATCTCACCTACACGGTTTCGCGCAGGGGTCGAAAGTACGCTTCATCATGATTCACTGCGTTTTGGCGCTGCGATTACGTTTCCATCTTTCCACGCAAAAAATTAAACGTTTGTCAAGCGTAAAAATTTTTTAAACAAGTTTTTAAACATGAAAAATTACACATTTAATTATTTTGGCGGTCCTCGCAGATGCTTGCGAACCTTGCAGAACCTCTGGTGTTTTGCGCTAAAATGCCCCCCCTGCCACAGATTGCCCCCCCCATATAATCAACAGAAATTTATAGGTTCATGAATTACATATTAGACCAAACGAATTTGATTATAAAATAAGCAATATAAAAAATACATGTTGAATAGGAATTTCTTTTCCTAAATATTTTTTTCATATACAAGATGGATTTTTATATAGCTTATTTTATAAAATAAAAAAAATTTGAGCAAGTCTTCATAACAAATATTCATTTAGTGCAAACACGATACATGACATTATACATTTACATGACAAATCCCTACAAAATGAATGTGTCAGAAAATAAACATTATATGAGAATTTGTATTAATGGCCTTTGACACCTGTGACGTGCCTGGGGTAAATTATAATAGTGATATCATATTTGCTAATAATAAACCTATGAATTTCTGTTCTGATATAATAGCTGATAGAGATTATATGGGGGGGGGGGGGGGGGCTATATGTGGCAGGGGGGAGGGTCGCATTTTAGCGCATAACACCTGGCGACTCACGTCCTACTTGTCTATTATTTTACCTACAGGAAAGTTGTATTTGTCAAGCTCTAAGCTGTTCCCAGTTACTAACCAAACACAGACTTCTATGTTTTAAGTCGCCGTGTTGCACATGTTGCTGGCCAATAAATACAGTTGTCAATTCATGATATTCCTCTTCTTGTAACTTCAATACTTGATTTACATTGTTGTTAAATACAGTTTAATAAATAATGCCACATGATAAGGCTTCGAGTAGACCCTTTAATCGGTGATCGGTATCGGCCGATACAGCTTCTAGTGATCGGATATCGGCCCCAAAAATCCTGATCGGAACACCCCTAGTATTATTCCTTTTAGACCGGCACCTTTAGCATAAGCAAGTTACAAGTGATACGGGACGTAACTGTGCAGACTTTACTGCAGTGGCATGTTCAGGATGCTGGGTCATGAACTCATAAAGTCTCTCACACACCATCAGTTCACTTTAGTAGAGCCTGGTGAACTACCATGATCTACTGTATCATCTGAAATACTGCGATCCCAGAGCAAGCACTCCTCATGTCAGTACAATCTTTACTAAAAGCTGTGTCAATGTTGATCTATAAACATTCATGACCTTCCTGAGTGGAAGGTCAGGGAACAGTCGGAGTTAGCTTCGAGGTGGGGATGAATTCAATCTCATGCAGCAGTGTTAATATAAGCGTGTGTGGGTTCATTAGTCCAACATGTTTATGGTATTTAGAGTGTGTGTGTCTCATATATATATAAAAAAATATATATATATATATATATATATGAGAGAGAGAGAGAGAGTCCTGTTGTTAAGGACAGAAAAACAACAGGCTTAGCGTTACACACTTTGCTAACCTACATAATAAAGCCATGACTAAGCTGAACACTGAGACCGTATCCGAGTCCACTCCACAAACACACCAAACCTATCATACCTCACAAGAACAATATTTCCTCTAACCAGCCAGGAAATTCAACACCAGCACGAGCCGAGGCTAGCATGAAGCATTTTTAGCAAACACGCGAGCTAACAAAACATTCTCAATGTCTGCTTGTACATAGCATGTGTTAATAACGCAGATAAAGTATTTAACTTATTTGTTATGAATGCATTATAACGCATACCTCATTCTCTCACCTTAAACAATAAATGCGGAATTTATGTCTCGACTTTCTGCTCCAACTTTCACAACATTCTTGGCTGTCACTCGATAACTACGGCGTGCCCGATGGCCAAAATAGAAATCGCACAGAAACGCGTTCTTTTTTGTTGTTGTTGTTGTTGTTTATCCTGCACTTTTATTTCCCTCTGGCATTTTCTTGTTGCATTGAATGTTTTCTATATGGTTGTAATTCTTATATAAAATATTTCATAAAAAAAAAAAAATAGGGAGCAGAAAGGACAAACATACATAACACACCTGCACATACTAAACAAAGCAATAATAATAATATTAATAAAGCTAAAGTAAAGAAACAAATAAGGAAAAAAAATAATGAAAATCTTTTATTTTATTTTAGTATTTTTATTAGTAATAGTAAAAATAGGACTTCATATAAAACAGATCCACTTATATGAAACAAACAAAGTTTTTTATTATTATGATGTTGTATATTATCATTACTGTTATTATTATTATTATTATTACTGTTGTTGTTGTTTGTTGTTTTAGTACATATAAAGCACATCCACTCACTATCTTACCCCATCCTCTGCATTCTCTTCTCTCACACCAGCTCACTACATCCATAAATCTCCTCTTTGGTCGTTCCAAACACAGCATCCTTCCACTGATACAGTATATTCACAATCTCTTCTCTGAACATGTACAGACCATCTTAATCTGCTTAATCTGTCCTCTCTCTATCTCCAAAACATCTTTCTGTAAGCCGTAGAGGCTCGCTGGTCTTACCCCTGTCTTGTACACCTTCCGTTTCACTCTCACTGATACTCTTCTATTACACAATACACTAGACACTTTTCTCCATCTGTTCCAACTTGCCTGTACACTCCTCTTCACGTCCCTTCCACACCCCCTGTTGCTCTGGACACAGCAAAATATAGAAGAAGGTGCTCTGATCAAATACTTAATGGTTGTGGCACGTCACGTTGTGGAGATGCTTTTCTTCAGCAGGGACAGGGAAGCTGGTCAGAGTTGATGAGAAGATGGATGAAGTCAAATACAGGGCAATCTTAGAAGAAAACCTGTTAAAATCTGCAAAAGACTTGAGACTGGGGCCGAGGTTCAGCGGGACAATGAGCCTAAACTTACAGCCAGAGCTTCAATGAAATGGTTTAGATCAAATCATATTCAAGTGTTAGAATGGACCAATCAGAGACCTTATTCCAAATAAGAATCTGTGGCAAGACTTAAAATTTGCTGTTAATAGACACTCTCCATCCAATCTGACTGAGCTTGAGCTATTTTGCAAAGAAGAACGGGCAAAAATGTGACTCCATCACATTATTCAGATATTTATTTGTAAAAAAAAAAAAAAAAGTGAAACAAAAAACATTTATTATTTTCCTTCCACTTCACAATTATGTGCCACTTTGTGATGGTCTATCAAATAAAATTCCAATAAAATACATTTATGTTTGTGGTTGTAACGTGACAAAATGTGGAGAAGTTCAAGGCACTGTGTGTGTGCGCATCTGTGGTTTTGTTTCTGGCTTTTACCACTGAGGTTTTTGTTACAGACACAAACTATATTACACAGCACAGTAAGGAATTTTACTCATGGTTTTATTCTTGAAAGATGTACCTAGTAATTTGGTTTCATTCAGTAAGTTTCATGGATACTTCATTTCTTCATACATGACCACAGAGAACTACTTCAACATACAGATGTGGCTATTAAGAATGCACGCTTTTTCCCACGAAAGGCCGCAATTCATCTCGCGCAGTTCCGTGGAATCCCACAAGCAACATTTAAGAATTTAAATGTGTTGTGCTTCACTGAATATCCACCTATGGCGCATGGAAGGACTTTATCTAAAAGCCAGACCAAGTACAACGAAGAATTGTGTCTAATTAGTTAGACTAAAACAATATCGTTTCCAGTACTGAAGCAAACATGAATTTTATTTTGTTTTACAATAGATCTTTCATGATGGATGTGTATATGTGCGTCATATTATGTTCATAATAATGAAATGAGATGCCCTAAATCATGCTATAAAATTCATAATAAAAACTCTTATATAGTTTTTGTAATGTCTTAACAGGGAAAAAACAATGAAGGACATGGCAATGCCTCGGTTTAAATGGTCTTAAAATTAATTTAACTTCCTGATAGTGGGCTCTCTGATAGTGTTAACTATGCGAATGTCCTGATTCATGAATATGCCAACATATCTTCGTTAAAACGTAAAAATGTGTCGACATTGAGCACCATCAGAAGACATGAATGAACAAAAAAAATCTATATTTTTAAGCAAATATTCTTATATGCACACAAAGCTTCTGGCTTTTTATAATAATAATCATGCTTTTTTTGCGATCACCATTGAAAAGAAGTTGCCACTTGTGCGGGAAAGAGAAATAGCGAACGGGGTGAGAACGTCATGTTTTCGCACATTCTGCATCACACATGCTGAGGGTGAACATATTTCTCTGGAACACCTGTATACCTCAACAACTGGTCCAGGAGCCACAGCAAATAGATGAAATAAGGCGGTTTAAAAAAAAGTGAAAGCTGCAACAGTAATAAGATCTGCATTCCCAATACTGGAAACCAGGTTAATGAAGACAAAACATTTTAGATTGTTATTTATGAACTTTATTATTTAGACCGTCAACATATAATACACTATTAAAATACATTCTGGAATTGACTGCGGATGAGAACACTACTACCAGCAGTGTCATTTTTGTTGTTGGTCTTTCAGATGGTCCCCATTAGGGGTCGCCACAGTGGATCATCTGATCCACATAGCCTTGGCACAGGTTTTACACCGTATGCCATTCCTGACGCAACCCTGCCATTTTATCCGCTCTTGGGACTGGCACTGCATCCAGTGGCTGGGATTGGAGCATTGACTGGGAATCGAACCCCTGCTAAGAACCTTACCACTGAGCCACTGATAGTGTGCACATTCATAAATGAACACATCAAACTGTTGGTAAATGATACAAGGGTGTTCAATTCAAACTGGGACTAATCAAACATGGGATGAAATTTCTCGTTAATGAAGGCATAAAAAACGATTGACATTTACAGTTTTACCTTTAAAAGATTGACATTAGAAGATAAATGCAAAATTGACCCTCAGCCCCTCATCTCCTGTAGCGATAGCGCTTGAAATGAAACCACAGCTGGAAGATGCCGTTGGCAAACTGGCAGCGGAAGCCGTGGCGATGCGAGTACTCCCATTCACGGTTGACGATCTTAAAGGCGATGTCCTCGTAGGGAGGCCCGGCATGAAAGCGCAGGATGCCGAAGTCCTTGTTGTCCAGACTCGGCTCGAGGAAGTACTGTGGCGTGGAGCGCTTGTCGATCAGGTCGGGGTAGAAGATGTTGAACTTGTAACCCTGGACGATTTTGGGGGGCGGGTTGTCGAAGTCGTAGTGAGTCTGATTGTACTTGTTCCACTCGAAGCCCGTGTGCACACGGTTGAAGAAGCGAGGCTTGCGTGGCCGGTACTTGTCGGCCCACATGTACATTTTCCCAGTCAGGGGCATCTCGACGCTGAACTGGGCCTCGTCACCCCCCATGCCTTCTTTTGCACGACGCACAAACGCGTCCTCTGCGCTCTCGCTGGCGTCACCTGAAGGCAAAGAAAAGAAAAATGATCGCGAGATTATATTACACACTTAAAATATATCGTTCATCCTACTTCAGGTTGCAAATCTATTTTACAGAAGGAAGGAGGTGAGTGTAAATTCTATCAGTAATAAACTACTATAAGAAAAACTAATAAGAACTAATTTCACTTTAGGAAACAGACAACCACATTGCTGCTGCACATTTTTCAATCATACTGCTGCTATCATACCCATACACCATATATTTACACTTTTGGACTTTCTATTCATGGTTACAGACAGTCGTATAAGCATTTCACTGCATATCATACTGTGTACAAATAAAACAAGATTTGATTTAGCTAATGTGGGACTATAATCCACATTGGGGTGTAGGATAAGTGCTGTGATGATAGAATCCTGAACAATAAATCATCAATTTTTATTCACTCAATAATTCAATGACATTATTTCCAGCAATTTGTAACAATTTGGGAAATTATTGTAAGATAAATATTTAAGAGAAGACATTTTAAAAAAATCTTTTTAGAATCTAAGCCTTCTATCTACAATGCAAAACTACTAAAACGTAAATAAATAGGTGTTTACGTTTACCAAGAAGTGTGATCGCGTTTAATTCAATTTCACTTTTACTCTTAACCAATCCCTGGCTGCTATGGTTCACACAGTGTGATAAATGTACATGACAGGACTGAGCACTTCCTCATTATTCCATGCTAGATTCGGTTGAAAGCACAGAGGTTTCATACACACCTGTGACCTGCATCTGTCTGCGGGCGAGTTGCAGGCGCTGGAGGTCTTCCTCCGCGTCCACGACGTGCGTGTCGAGCGGGAGCTCGGAGGACTGCAGGAGCACTGGACTGTAACGACCCGAGTCGTACTCGGCCTGGCTCTGCTGTATCAGATCCTCCTCGGTCAGCACGGCCTCCACTTCTTCACTTTTCTCTCCCTCCTTGTCTCCCTCTCCTTCTCCCTCCTTCTCGGCAGATGCTCTGGAGCTCGGCCCTGGCTTTTCGTCTCCACTGTCATCCTTCTCTTTTCTCGCCTCCGCTGACTCGGCAGCATCCCGTGAGGGGGATGATCTAGAAGGCTCCTCCTCATTTGTGCTACAAAAAAGAAAATAGTGAGAAAAGGTAACGAAAACAGGAAATGTAGCGAAACTGTTTGAAATAAAAAAACACAGTGGAATAAGTATAGTAAGACACACGAATAAGTATAGCAAGTCCCCTGTATTGTATTGTGTAATTGGGGGGGAGGGGGGGGGGGATTTTACGGCATAACACCCTGAAGCGAGCGTAAAAGCAGCTCCAAGCAATAACGATGAAGACAAAAGTGAAAATAAATCAGAGAATGAAGCGAGGTGAAAAGATGGCAGACATTGCTCAATTTTTTTTTACATGAATTATTCAACCATCGGCACGGTTCTAAAGAATAACGAGAAGATCACGGAACATGATAGTTTGTGTACTATAGTATCCTAGTACCTAGACAATGTTTGTTGAACTTACAAACAAATTGGACTTATGAACGTGCTCTCGGAACAGAACTCAGACACTTAATGTATCTAGTATTGGTAATAAAAGTAACCAAATAAATACTTTAATTAATTATACTGTATGTGCGCATATTAAATCACAAATAAATTAACATATACATTAACATAAATAAATAAATAATGCCTAATCAAAATAAAAATATATACTTGTTACTAAGTACGTATGGTTAATAACTGTGTTATTAATGAAAATTTGGTTTAGTTAAAAATGCATTGCATAAATATGTAATTGTACAAAGAATAAAGAAGGAAAAATTACAAAAATTAAATAGTAAAAGTAAAACAGTCACAGTGAATGACCGTGTCAGTCCTAACTGAGCAGTCTGTAACTGTAACTCACACTGGATTATCAGGTTCTTCCTCTTTAATGATGGGGAAGAGCGGCTCACTTTCCACCCCCTGCTCCTGCTTCAGCTTATAGAGCTTCTGTCTGAGGACATCCTGATGCCTCTCCCTCAGTCTGCACAGCACACACACAAAAAAACAAACATGCGCAGTGTATAAATCAGTAGGGCATGATTCATAAGCATGTCGTGTAATGTAATAGTAGAAGACTACTACCTTGCCCTTGCCATGTAGACGCGCACCTGCTGCAGCAGGCTCTCCCAGTAGCCGATGTCCAAGTTTGAGCCGCCGGCCTGGATCTTACTCTCTATGTTCATGTTCAATGCCTGCAGCTGTCTGTACGTTTTACCCTTAAACACAGACTGCACATCTGTACTCACTGAAGTGTTGATGCCCTCACGACGGTCACCTGTTCATCAACAGAGACAGCTCAATCACACCAGCAGTTCACGTGCAGAAAAATGCAGTTCTTTACACAGCCTTCAATTTCACTGTATTTAAATAAAATATATTCAAGTCACAGCTAAAATTTCCAAATGAGTGAAATTTAGTTTGTTTGGACTTTCGTGCTTTATTTCTAAGTATAATTATAGTACTGTTGTTTATTCGACTTCAACGAATTGTCTAAAATGTGAGTAAGTTGTGCTTTACCTGGCCCTTTCCCTGAAGCTTCCAGTTTACGCAGTTTGTTGATCTCGTCCTCTGTTATAATTGTCATGTCCCTCCAAAAATCCACATTCTTCCCCAGCTCCAACTCCATATACACCTGTGATTTACACAGAAAAAAGACAAATAAAAAATATATATATCGCGCCATGCAAAGGTCTTGAGTTCCCCTAATTTTTTCCGAATATGTAGACTTTCTCATATTTTAATATAGTCTTGAGGAATAGTTCTTCAAGCTTCCTGAAGGACTTTTATTTTCAACACAGTTCCTGTACCTAAGCCATTTGCAGAGGAATGTTTTTTGTTTGTTAAGCCGCACAGTGTCCTATGGATTCTTCAAACATCTAACTTAAGGCATGAGCCAGTGAGAAACAAGTGCAGATGAGGACAGTTGATCAGGCCGGTGATTACTTTATTGGTGATGCTGAATGCTGAGTGGTTGGATCAGACGAGAGGGGAAATAAGATTGCTGCTGAGGTTGTCACATAAACCACATATGTTTAAATGTTATCTTTAGGCACTTTGCAGCCTTTCACTGTAAAACATTTGCTCCCATTTCTGTATAAGATTTTTTCCCCTCTCATTTCATACTAATAGCAACAATGAACGGCAAGCTAATGACTATAAAATGTCATTGATGGGTGGGAGCTAGATTAAAGAGACATTAAGTGCACACACCTTGATGTCCTCTAGCAGGTCGTCCATGTCTGTGACGGTGAGGCCGTTCAGGAAAGTGTATGGTTCGTGCATCTCTACAGACAAGTCGTCATCCTCAGCGCTGATGTATTTGGCCAGCAGGTCGATGGGTTTGGCTCGGCCGTCTCGGATGCGGATCTTAGACCTGCACAAGAAAAGCAACAAATTACAATCGATGATTACACTGAAACCGCTGATCTGGCACACAATAGGAGTTGACATTTTTCAAGTAGGTTTGGATACTGAAATGATACTATACTGTACATTTATAACCTCAACTCATTACCTCATTACCACAGTATTGGATTGTGTCATGCTGCTTTGGCATGTTGTCGCTCTTGCTTGCACATTTGCATGTGCACTTTATGTTGTCTTTTTGTATAGTTGTTTAGTTTTTTTTTTTTTTTGTAAATTTATAGTGTTCATTTGTTTGGTCTAAGCTAGTCTTAGTTTTTGTTAATTTATGTTGTTTGTATGTATAACCTTGTTCCAGGAGGATTCGTTTCACTGTGTCCTGACCTGTATATAGTTGAAATGACAATAAAAGCCTACAGAGAGTTTTGTTGGCTGCAACTCCTAAAAATACAGTTAGCTGATGTTATCTATATGAATACTACATGTTTTCTCCCTAATTTAGTCGTGTCCAATTCCTCCCCGTCACTAGGGGGCTCCCACATTAAGTCTACTACCACTCAGTCGGGAGGGCCGAAGACTATCACGTGTCTTTCCTCCGAACCACGTGACGCCAGCCGACTGCATCTTTTCGAACTCTGAGGACAGCGCTATCCGCTCCTTCCGCTTGCATGAGCTCACAGACGCCCCTGATTGGCTGTAGAGCCGTGATTAATGTGGGAGGACTTACTACCTCTCATCCCTCCCCTCTGAGAGAGCTCGGCCAATCAGCTCTCTCTAGACCTACGGCTGCGAGAGATACTACATGTCTAACTGTAATTTTATTGTTACAGAAAGTGAAAAACTCCAGACATCAGGGAGCTCAGATCATTCAAGCTGATTAATTAGTTGCTTTACTGAAGAATATGCCGTGCTGTGTGCTTTTCGTACCTGAGCTTGGCCTGATGCAGATGAAAGTTGTCTTCTTGCTCCGCCCAGGTTTTAAAATGCTCAGCCTCCTTCTCTCTCTGCAGCATCTCCAACTCCTGCTCACGCATGGCCTTCTCCCGTTCTCGCTCCAGACGCAACTGCTTCACCTACAAATGCATTCCCATGCTGACATCATGAACATTTTCTATCTCATATTTCACGCGAAGGGAAAGACTCCACAAATTCACATTCTTGCGTTTACCTTCTGCAGCTCCCTCCGATTCTCCTCCTGGATGAGCTTGTTCCGTTCCTTCAGGTCCTTTTCACCCAAGTGCCCTATTCCCTTCAGCTCAAGAGCCTAAGAAAGAAATGTACACCAACATGCAGAGGGACAGCCTTAAAACTGCAACAAGTACTCAAAGAAGATTGATTTATGTTCTAATACATTTTCATTTGTATAGTATTTTTAAGAAGAAGAAGAAAAAGTCTCCAGTTTCAGTATTTTTCAACCATCAGTAACTTGCTTAACACAACATTAAATATTATTATAATTTTTATTTCTTACTCAATTATTTGACATCACCAATATCAAGAGTTTCTTGTCGGGTGTTAATAATTAACTATTAATCAATTAATTGCGCTTAATAATTAAACCGATTAAAAAATTATTAACCAATAATAATAATAATAATAATAATAATAATGCTTCATAGCACACATATCTATTTATTTTTTTAATTTATTAACACTGAAAGGAAGCACAAACTGATGTCCTGGAAACGAAACAACCAATCTGAGTTTACCAAAATTGAGTGAACACAGTGGCCAGATTGAGAAATCTTCTAAAAACCAGAGTACTTTTATTACCATTGGCTAGAAAATATGTGTTGGTCTGCTAATCAAAACTAATTATAGTAAAATATTGTACATGCATAAATAGTGGAGCTTCGGTATGAGTTTTAGAACTGATTATCTGGGTGGGATTCCGGCATTAGCCGTTTGGTTACTGTGTAATCCGGCAACCCTGGCTAACAGAGCATGAGATGTTTAGAATTGTAATAAAATATGAAAAATTCGTATTCAATCAGAATATTCATAAGATTGTGATACTAACAGAATTGCAATATAAATCTATTCGACACATGGGTATCATGATAATATCTTACTGGGGTGGTCCCTGGTGATACAATTTCATAACCTGTCATTGTCTAATGTCTATGAGATCCTCTTACCTTCTGCCATTTGAAGGTGCCCAGCAGGTTATTGTCTCCAAACGGGTTGTCTGCGTTAGTGTATCCCATGTACTCCTCGCTCCAGCCCATTTTCTCACGCTTCTTCCTCTCTTTGGCCTCTTTCTTAGCCAGTCGACGAGCTCTCTTCTCTTCTGGAGTCTCCAAAGCCTTCATCATCTCCTTCTGCTTCTTACGCTCATCTTTGACTGACTGTGCGGCTTGGTTATCTTTTTTGTCACCCTGCTCAGAAGCAGAAGACCCCGAGGACACGGACGAACCCGAGCGCGACCTCCTCCTCTGCCTTCTCTCCCTGCTGTTATCACGATCATCCCTCCTCCTGTTCCTATCTCTTTCCTCGCTCCTACTTTCCCTCCCTCTGCTTCTCCTCCTCTCTTGGTCTCGATCTCGCCGTCTCTCTCTGCTGGAGCTCCCGCTCCTGCGCTCAGCACTCCTTCGTCTCCTCCTCCTGCCTCTGTCGCTGCTGGAACGAGATGGACATGTTTGTGGACACATTAGTACCTTGCCTGCCTGGTGAGTCTGAATAAACGTCCATTGGTTGTGTAATGTGTCCATTAAGGGGCGGAAAATATAAACATGAATAAAAGTCTAATATGTCATTGCAGAGAACAGAAAATACTGTATCAGACAGACATACATATGTATATAATATTGAGCATGTTATCTCCTTGACATGTCTTATCCACTGCATAATAGTTGCACATATTAGTTACCATACAGTCTTATGCAAAAGTTAAGCACCCCTTGATAAATAACAGATTTAGATTTTTTTTTAAAGATAGCACAGTTAACACAGTCTCTCTTGGAAATGGAAAAAAAAAGCACCATATTTTCAGCAAACATTGATGCATAGTTACTTTTTATGTCATAAACTGAACAAATATCAAATATAAAAACACCAAAAATCACCAAAATCTGTTATTTATCAAGGGATGCCTAAACCTTTGCATAAGACTGTATATACCGTATCCTTATTACCTACTGCACTTTCTGTACATTAAATCACTCTCACTCCAGCACATAGGAACTTATACATCATTTAACACGTCAAGATTTATTATAAATAGGCCACTTATGCACTTCTGGTTTACCAACTTACTGTTACAAAGCACTGACACTGGAGACAAAGCAAAATGAGATGTCGCTTTCGTATTATCCGTATTAGTCATGTACATCTGTAGCAGGAACACACACTGGCCAGAAACATGTCCAAAAGGAGACGACAGTCCATCACAGGGACAGAAGTGTACTGTAATTCTGTTATTTCTTTTTCAAAAAAAGTACGCACAATAATGGTTCCATCTGGACAGCTAATTTACCGCTTATCAAGTGAGACAATAGTATGATCTTGTGTATATCTACTACATCATATGTCTGACAATCACCAAAAACAAGTTTTTTTTTTTTTTTTTTTTACCCTTCTATTTGGCAAAAATGAAAGAAGTAAA
The DNA here is from genome assembly GCA_011419295.1 of Clarias macrocephalus. Classification (NCBI taxonomy): domain Eukaryota; kingdom Metazoa; phylum Chordata; class Actinopteri; order Siluriformes; family Clariidae; genus Clarias; species Clarias macrocephalus. The sequence goes on from JAAGKR010006609.1 coordinate 34,644, forward strand.
TAGACACCAACTGTTTTATGATAAAGTGTCTGCACCAAAAGTTGTTGCCATTGTACATTTTGTTTCCTTCTTTTCAGATCGGAATATACCAAGCTGCAGGCATGTTTATATGCAACAATTCCAAATAAATTTCCAGTTGTCAACAAGGATGGATTGTTGGGTAATCTGAGGATGGACCGTCACAGAGACAAATGCCTAGAAATCCTGAAATAATCATCGGTGTCATGACCTGGTTGAACTGAGCTCTCCTTAATGTTTAAAGATCTACTGACAGCAACACTTTCATTCTATACCTAGGCGAGTTGTTAGCACAGGAAAGTCAGCAAAGTATTTGCTATCATTTAGTAATTATTTAGTATCACAAATGTAGATGTATAACTTTTTATCATAAATGATGTGTGTCTATTTAAATGTTTTTCTTGCCAGGATTTGATTACATTTTTCTTTTTCTTTAAAGCAATAAAATCCTTCACCTAAAGCTGAATCTGACGAACCGCTACCGGTAATATGCACTAAAATGCACCACCCCCCTCCCTCCCACACACACACACACACACACACACACACATTGATTAGGGTTAGCGCATTTTAACGCCTGTACCACCAAGAACACAAAAGGAAGGACAGATACAAATGTATCATTAAAACGCTGACGGTTATAACATACTTGTTTCTGTCTCTTGATTCTCCACGCGAACGGTATCTCTCCCTGCTGCCGCTGTCGGAGTCGCTCGAGCGGGCAGCAGATCTGTGTCTCCGCTCCCTGGAACCACCGCTACTTCTCGACCCGCTGCTCTTTGACCGAGCTCTTCTTCGAGAACTTTCTACATACCGGTTTCTTTCTTTCTTTCTATTCTCTGGAGATCGTGATCTGTCATCTCTACTCTTATTTCTTTCCTTAGACTTGGACCGCCGATGCTTCTTCGTCTCCATGTCTGTTCGCGTTTACGTTGGGGTCCTTGTAGTACAGAGTCGCGTAAATAGCCAGTCAGAGAGTTTTAAAACGAACTCTACTATAGTTTCAAATTAAATTAGTCTGTTGAGGCAGAAATTTTAACTTGGTATTTTCAGTCAATAAAAAATTCTTAGTGCTTGAGAACTACCAGTGCGTGTTTAATTTCTGGGTCTATTTGAGCGGGCAAAAACGCGGGACACCACATTATGGGGGGCCTTTTAAAACAGGAACTAGTGGCGCGTTATGACGTAATCACTGCGTCCATTTTTTTTTGACTTTGCGACTATATGGCACCCTCATCAGATTTTATGTAAACAACCACCCCAAATATATATAACTATATTTGGAGACACAAAACGCATTATATATAGAAAGAAGGTGGTGTAAATGTAATTGAATTTGAAAGTGTAGGAACGAGTAAACAACAGGTCTTCACTTCACCGGAAAAATGAATTAAAATTTCCCCATAACTCATTGAACCCGCTTGAGTGTGAAAAAAATAGAAAATGGAGCTCGAAAAACGATTTATATATTTATTATCGTTATTATCGAGGACAACATCATATTAAAAGGATACTTTTTTATTATTTAATCAAGAAATGCGTAGTATTATATAGGTTTAAATTTTAAACGCTAATATAAATATAATCGATTATTATTAATCACTATTAATCCTTAGTATTAGTATTTTTTTTTATTAAAATTAGTAGTATTAGTATTATATATATAGTTTTTTTCTTTATTATAAAACATCATATATCAGTTTTTGTTTTAATAAATATTCAATATTTAATGTCCGTAGTGTGAAATTTCCACAGCAGAAGCGACAGTTGCTTATGTTACCATGGTAACACAAGGAGGACGTGACGTCTGCGCTGGTGACTTCACAGGGTGTTCCAAATAGTGGAGTTTTGTCGAGGGAAGTTCCCTGCACAGATTTTCCTTGCAAACGGAGCAGGCTGTGAAGTACACTTCGGAATGGAACGCAGCCTTTGATTTGTAAATTTCTTCTGTTCTAAGATATGATTTTGCTTTACCCAAACTTCCAGTGAAGCTATCAGCATTCAACTGACAAGTCTTATTATGTTGGAAATCGGCACACACATAATTTTACACCCCTCAAGACTCCTATTTGGAATGACAAATACATTTTGCACAGAAACAAATCCCTATGGATTGATATCCCGGACATTTTTCAAAAGATTAGGTTAGATTAGATTCAACTTTATTGTCATTGCACATAGTTACAAGGCAACGAAATGCAGTTAGCATCTAACCAGAAGTGCAAGTTAGCAGTGCAATATAAACATATATACAGATCTATAAAACTTGTATGATAAAAATAAGGTCTATGTATAATTTGTATTACAGGGGGGAAAGAAAAAAATTGTACATGAATATACATTGTAAAGTGAGCATAGATGGATAAATTAATGTACAGAATAGTTGTAAATCTACAGATATGTCTGGTTATAAATATTTGGAATAAAAATATACAGAAACTATATATAGGTGAATTTACATTATGTGCAATAGTATGAATGTACATATGAATAAATATGAGTAATTTAGCCGCTGGATGAAAAAGCAGAGTATACCTATACACACATCTACATATATAAATATACACATATTAGTGTACAGTCCATGTGCAGACTGTACAAATGAATGAACGGGAAGTATTTACAGAGGTATTAAACAGGAATGTTGGGTTATTTGTGATGGTGGTACCGTCTATGTAAGGGGGACAGTGGAGTTGTGTTCAGTAAGGTAACCACTGTGGGGTAAAAACTGTTCCTCAGCCTGCTGCTCTTGGCTTTTAGGCATCTGAACCTTTTCCCAGAGGGAAGGAGAGAAAACAGTACATGCAGTGGCGGTTTTAGGCATGGGCGAACTGGGCAGCTGCCCAGGGCGGCATTTTTTCACGACTCCAGGGGGGCGGCACTTGGGAGTGGAAAGGGGAGCGGAGGGGAGACGGAAAGTTCACCTCTCCCAAAAGGAGGGGAAATCCATCCAGTGGTTAACTTTCTTACAAATAGCGGCGCACATTTCATTTACAATATTATAAACACAGAGCTATAATTTATTAATTTTTTAAATTATGTGAATTGGCTAATAAAAATGGCATTAAAACGAATAAATGATTATGTAGAGGTGAATTGGTTTAGTCCGGACTTCTAGTTGTGAGTGACAGTGGGGGTAACGAGCAAAAGATAAAGGTATGCAACAACGTTCTCTCTGTATAATTACTGTATCATGTCAATAAAGTTCTAATGATGATTAGTGTTATAACGTTAGGTTTGTTAGCCGTCTTGCTGGCCTAGTCTTGCAAATGAGGAGCTGGCAGAGCAATGCAATACACTAGGCACCACACTGCACTGTGAAGGGCACTCTGATTTGGACAGTAGAGAGCTTGTGCAGGAATTCAAGAACTTCCTTTCCTGACATCAAAAACCATGACGCTTCTTGAGCTCATCACTTTTATTCATGAAAAAGATCTATCGCAGATCTACCCCCACTTTTGGACTGCTCTCAGGATCGCACTTACTCTGCCAATGACTGTAGCTCAAGCACAGAGGAGCTTTTCAAAACTGAAGTCATATCTGAGATCAACCATGTCTCAAGAAGGGCTCACTGGTCTTGCTATCATCAGGATCGATCACTCAATAGGGGAGCACATCTTTTGCATCAAGGAAGGCCAGAAATGTCAGATTTTAGTTTCTGATTTTTTTTGTTGTTTTTTTTTGTTTCAAGTTCAGCGTTATAATTATATTTTTCTGAAGTGTGGTGTGCTTTTTAGATTATTTATTTATTTACACAATATTAAACTATATATTTATCAGTATTTTATTCTTAATAAAAGTAATATGTAAAAGACAGTAAATTAATTTAAGATCCAAGATTTTTTGTGATATTGTTTTGTGATTATTGAGTGATTTGTGCAATAAAACAACATTGTTTCTGCAATATTATGATTTTGTGTAATTTTTTTAAATTGTGTGTGGCGGAGGGGAAGGGGGGGGGGGGGCAGAGGCGGTCTCGCCCAGGGAGTAAATCAGTGTATAACCGCCACTGAAGCCCTTAATATCGATATTTTACCCTTTGGATCGATCATTTCCGATACAACCCCTATATCGAAAGTATCGATATTAAGGAATGATACGCCCACCCCTACTGTGTGGACTATGTGACTGCTGTGACTGCTGTGAATGAAGTGAAAAAAGTGCATTCATTTTCATACATATCTTTACAATTATTATTATTATTTTAATAATAAAAACACCCCAACTCTCATTTAACAAATTATCTGTTTCATTGTCAATGATTACACAGACAAGTATTGTCTGTGTAATCATTTATTTTTAAATGTACATTACAGTAATTATTAATCAACTAAACAAAAACAAACAAATAATCCATACTGTAGCCTAACAGTGTACTATGTTTGATGTCCTGTGAGGTATTATTTATCTGTAAGCTTGTGAATTCTTCTGTAAACAAACGGTTGGGTCTTGGTTATGCACTTTTTAGACGGTCCCTTAGTGACTCCATCGCTATAAAGCGCCGGTAAGGCGCGTTTCTGACAGATTTAGCTCCAGCAGGCTGTAACAGGAGAAGATCAAAAATATATATATATTTTTTAACAGCGTCTCTGTCCACTCCATAGTAGGAAAATATGCGATTTGCCATTTTTGTGTGTTTATTTCTTGATAAACAGATGAGATAATCTCAGTCCACCTCCATTGCTCAAATTTCCCCGTCTTGAACGGCGACTGTGAGTGACGTCACTCCCCATACAATCACGCCCCCCAGTATAGACCCGCCCCTGACGCTGATAGACAGGTTTCTGTGTAACGTGTTGGAAATGCAATTGCAAATGGATTAGCGATTGCGTTTGAGTTTTGGCAGGCTACATGCGCGACACAGAGAAAGTGAAAAAGCAGACGTGCTAATTGATTTTCCTTTTTAAATATGACAGGCTCATGACCTGTAAGACGTGGGAAATGCAATGGGAAATGGACTTTGCTTTTTCATTTGAAATTTGGCAGTCAGTGTGCGCTCGCAATGCAACGTTTGCAATTGCATTTGAATTATGTCACACTTTATGCGTCCACACATGGAAAACGCAGCTGCAAATGCAATTTGCAATTGCTTAAAAAAAAATGTCCGGGATATCATTCCATAACGCCGCCCCCAACGGTACGTGAGCGAGCAGTTCGAAAAGATGCGGTCGGCTGGCATCACGTGGTTCGGAGGAAACACGTGATAGTCTTTGGCCCTCCTGGCTGAGTGGTAGTAGTAGCCTTAATGTGGGAGCCCGGGGAGGAATTGGACACAACTAAATTAGGGAGAAAATCGGGGAAAAATCCAAAAAAAGAGAGACATTTGTTTTGTGGTTTATTAAATTGTATTAAATTTTAATTATGAAAATAATCATAAATACATAATGGATCAATCTGTCGTAATTGCCTTCAGCAACCAAAAATATTTTGTTCTGTTATATATTTAACTAAGGAGTTTAACAAAATACTTTGAGTTGCTTTGTCTTCAGACCCTGTTTTTTTCAGGTGCTTCTGATAGGTTGCCTTATTATTTTAAGTTAACTCAACTTTTTTTTTTACAGTATTACTACTGAAACTGCCAGACGACGTATTAACATATTTTTTCACCACTATGACATAAAGACACCTCAAACCAACATTGTTTATCTCTCGCTTGTTTATCTGGCTTTTTATATTTAACAGTGTTTTTAGTTAAATCTGCATTAACATTTTCAGGAAAGACTAAACCACGTATGTTTGGTTTTAGTGATTTATTAAATTTTTTTGACATACTGTACATAGTAAAATTGCCAATGTTTTAATATTTTCACTCAGTTAATTTGAGTCCAACTGGATGTAATTGGACACTGTAGGGTGTTAATACAAATTCAGGAAGTCACTTTTCTTGTTTTTCGATAAAGACTCTCAATCATCCAGTTTTCATCTCTCAGACTTCCACCTTTTTTAACTGAAAGGTTTCCTACTCGAGGAAATATGGATTGAAGTAGGAGTGAAAGAAGCCATCCATGCAACTGAGATTATACTTTAAACTGAGTGCTTTTTTTATGTGCGTCACACACTGTAACTCAAAATTTCAAGGCAACTTGCTGCACAGCTTTTTTGAGTTAACTCCACTTTTGACCCAAGTTGTTGACTTGAGTAAGGTCTCCCAACTTATATTCTTTTGTTAAGTTAAAAGTGTTTTGATAGTTTCAAAGACTTATTAATTTAATAAATGCGAATTTGTCACATGTTTTGGGTTCAAAATATGTGTTTAAATTTACTGAAGCAGGTTTTTTTATTAACATGTAATACAATGTAATGAAAAAAGCTGTAACTGCATGCTTAAAAGTTTCTTCCAAATTTTATTTTAAACCAAAAGAAACACACTACAGCCACATTCTTTGACTTGCAAATAAAAGTAAACTAAAAGAAACATGGCAGGATGCCTTTTACATTCTAAATTTGACAAAACAAAGAGTACAAAATAATAATAACAAAAAATAATAATAATAATAATAATAATAATAATAATAATAATAATAATAATAACAATTTGAAGTCTGAAAACAGCTCACAAAAGCAAAGTCATAGCAGAAGTTAAGTCTTAAGGGATTGTACCCTTGCAGAGCAGTGAGTGTCCAATTCCATGAACACCTTCTCAATCACCTCAAAAGTTTACTTCAGATTTTTTGGTACTGAAATCAGTCAAACAGGTCAAAGGCTAAACTGTTAAGCAACAGCAGATTGCAGATCTGGAGCATCTTGCAAGACAATCTCTTCCTCCAACACAAGAGTAAAGTTTATGACACTGGTCAAAGTTGTAAGGGAGTCATCATCTTCAATCACAATAGGAACTCCCACTTTCATACCCCTGGTCTGTCTTTCATCAGGAGTACTGTCCTAATGTAATAAAGAGTACAAAAAAATCACTTTTGACATCCATCTTTTCTATGTTGTTATATTTCTTTTTGTTCCATGAAAGTTTTGGATCCTACTAGATTAATCTAGACAAAATGTACAGAAAGAAACACGTCATAAATCCTTTAAATCAGTTGTCTCTGAGCTATACAAGTTTGAGATGATCAGATAAAGTAAAATAAGAGCCGGAGTTCAAATGAATAAGAATTAAAATATCTTAATAATGTCAACACAAACATAAACAGCCGTATTTTTGTCAAAGTGCCTGCAGAGAATCAATGCAACATCTAT
>JAAGKR010006610.1:2780-20642 GCA_011419295.1 Clarias macrocephalus
CCCCCCCCCCCCGCCCCAGTAATAGCACATATTTCACCTTGACTTTGTTCAAAGCTTCAGTCCAGGACAGATGAAGGTGATTTACCCAGTGATGACTTCTGGTTAATCACTGACTGTCAAAGCATTATTACAGTATCAGTGCCGATTTGATCTTCTTTTAATGTTATACATATAATACAGAGAATGTGTGCGGCCAAAAAGCTGCTTCTCAAGTTTATGCAACGTGGAAGTGACCGATCTCACTTCATGCTAACTTCAGCCGTTTAGGATATATTATTATGAGATGATTTTTATTTGTGGCCCAAAAATGGCCATTTTCAGTGTTATACTTTCTCAATTGTTGCTTAAATTAAAGCATTCCATGCAAATGTAATGATTTTCCCCCACAAAATAATCTGTAGTGTCTGTAACCATGTCAAAAAAAAAAAAAGTTATATTGCAGGAAACTGTATTTAGCAAACGTGTTTCTTTTTATCTGATATAAATATAAATGTGTATACGTATTTACAAAAAAACAAAGCATGGATCAAAAGTATTATAAAAAATGGCGTCGTTCGATCCTTTGGCAGACACGTGACTACCGGGACGTCAGTGGATGGCGGAAGTACCGTTAACCAACATTAGGCTACTGTGTATTTTCGTTGATAATTACGTTGGAGGAATATTTCAGAGCCAAAAAAAACAAAAAACAAAAACAAGGCAACAACAAACTATAAACTGATAACATTATAAAACATAAACTATTGAAATGTGTATAACAAAGTATTTGGTTAACGTACAAGATGAGTTTTTTATTTTTTATTTTTTACAAATTACTAGCCTATATAATCCTAAGAATTAATTAATTAATCAAATGTAATATTAATGTCATCCTGTATAATAATGATAAATCCCTTTTCGAGCTGGTTGTTTTTTATGCTCCAGTGAGGTGCAGTGACTGATGGGAAGTGAAGACCTGATGTTCACTCGTTCCCTACACCGTTCTTAGTTCCCTTTGAACTGAGCAGTTTCTCTCCCTGAACCTGGCTGAACACCCTGTGCAGTTTACTTTGAGGTACTTCAGGCTGATGTTCCAGCTCTGCACAAAGCAGTTACAGAGATTCATTCATGGACTTAATTACCCTTGATGCATTTTGGCTCGTAAGGAACTCGAAGCCCTTTGGTCTTAGAACACTGGGCTGAATGTTAGTCAGAAGGAAATTACATCGAAATGACATTAAAACAAAACAAACGCACAGAGCTTGGAGCGGAGACGTCTAGAGACTCGCTGGAGAAACATGTGCGGAACTTAACAGTGAGCTAAACATGATGCCATTCTGAAAACTTTTATAGGACACAATGAAGTTTTGAAACACACTGATGTGTGACCGAATGCTTTATTGTTATTTTAGCAAAGCCATACAGATATCACAGACGTGTTCCTCGTTCACTTCACAGTCCTGAGTCGCGAGCCTCTGCGTCTCTATTTGATGCCGGCGTTGCTCATGGTTTGAGCTTTACAAACACCTTTCCCGGCGACCTCGAAGGCGGCTCCCTTGTAGGTGGCCACGCCCTGGTTATCCGTGCGCAAATCCGGCTGCACCTGCTCCCACACCTTCTTCTTGGGGTTCAGCTCCTTGTCAGGTTCCCCTGCGGAGAGACAGGAGATGTTTTAAAACATGGAGATGTTGCATTTCTTCGCCCGTGACATGGATGATGAGTGATGACGCGCTGCCGTCCAAAAGCTGTAAAACTAAGCGGTAATTAGAGGTCTGATATTATGATGTGTAACTTGACAATGCTTTCTGATTCCTTACATGTCTTTAGTCAAGGGGCTATAAATCACCATCAGTATCAGTGATCATAAAATACCAACAACAAGTTCCAACAACAATCCTACACAACTAGTTCAGCGAGAAGAGAAACGGTGATTGGATCACTCGCTCGCTTTCTTTCTTTCTTTTATTATTATAATTGTTTTTTGGCGCAGGAGCAGATCAACCTATATGCAGTTAAAAGACCTGGAGGAGGATTTTGGAATTTTTTTGTTTTTGGAACATTTTTGTGCGGAATCTGATATGCAAAGACGCAGCTTACAAGAAATTTTACTTGCTTGTAACATTACGAGTCTGTGGTTCGTACAGGAACACGCTTGTGTCTTCCTAAGCCTTGAACATGACGCCTCATAAAAAGAGAGAAAAAGAGCCAAGAAGATCAAAACGGACAAAAAAGAAAATGTACTTGTTCACAGTGAACATCTGGTTAACGGGATTATTCTTTAACCCACTTTTTAACCAATTGGGTCGACCCAAACATGGTGCCTTCAATCGGGATAAAAAACAAAAAGATCAGCGATTTGCTTTCTGGCTGGCTGGAGACACGGTTAGAAAAAAAAAAAAAAAAAAAAAGATTCTGGAACAAGAATAAGGCAGAAGAAAGCAGGAGGATAAAAGTCGTGCAGAGCTGATGAGAGAGCGTGGGACAGACACCCTCAAAGACCCGAGCTGCTCTCTCCAGGAATCTCCGGGGCGAGTTATCCCACAATCCTCCCACTCCTCCGTCTTTAACAGAACAAAAGGGGGGACTCTCGATCACGTTATGGAGGAGATGTTGGAGCATGCTGAACTTGTTTGGTTGGCACCTGTTTTTATTTTGCTCGAGGAGTTCGGCATGCCTGCGTTAAACATGGGCGAGACTCCCGGGCCTGTGCATGATCCGCGATTCACCTTCTTTAAATTTATTAAAGACTGGAAGGGGTCTGTGCGTGTACACCCATTTCCTCAGGACGTGCCTGAATAACAACAGAACACCATCCTATTTCTCTGATTAGGTCACCTCCTCCTAATTAGCATCCACAGACCATTGAAGCTCATCGCCAAGTCATCCGCAGAAGAACGGAGCGCGGCCTCGACTCCGCGGCGAACGCCATCTGTGTTGTTCTTGGACAGTTGAGAGCCATGTGCTCGGCGAGTTAGCTTCCTGTTTTGCTTACAATAAAAGAGGGCAATTTATTCATGGCTTTGCACGGTGTTTTCAAAGTAAAAGAATACGCGGGGCTCGTAGCGTTATTTAAGCAGACAATTAGTTCCCGTTAGCGTGCACTGATGAGGTTTGATTAGGTGATGAAAACTAGGCTTAATAAAATGTGAAGGAGGAATTTAGAGATGTTTCCCCCAGACGTGAGTCTTAATGTAAACGAATGCTGGTATAAGTCTGAATTTCATTACGTCACACACAAGAAGACAGAGAGAGGGGGGGGAGGGGGGAGGAGGGGGGTTAAGTGTATATCGTCTGCACCTGGAAATCCCTGGAAAAAGACTCGATCTCCAGGCTCCGCCCCGCTGGGTGGGTCCAGGATCTCCACCTTGTCTGGACTGCTGGCGCACATCACCATGGCCTGAGATACGACTCCTCTCATCTTGGCCGGCTTGAGGTTGCACAGGAGCACAGCCATGCGGTTCTGCATCTGTTGGAACAAAGTGGGCGGAGTTATCACACGCAAGAGGTTAAGAGGTCGTCTGATCTGAGTCGCTTTCATACGCGTGTTCCTAGATCAGTGAGAATTGGTGCGACGTTGTGCCTCTGTGCATGCGACTCGATGACGTCATCAGGCAGCACTGGACGTTTCACAGCAGAGATGAAACTCCCTAAATATTGCTTCTTAAACATTTATTCTACACATTATTACAAACTGTAATAACTTGTATAATAACTTTTTTTAACCCCCCCCGGAGAGTCTCCAGTGTCATTGATCTGCAAGCACACAAACATTTGGCTGCCCCCCCCCCCCCCATCCCATCCCCACCGTCACATCAAGTTTTCCAGCACAAATAAAACCTTCAATTGAGAACGACAGATAAACACCAGTGAGGAACTAACTTTATAGCTGTTATGAACAAAACATTTAAAAAATGCCTTCTTGATCAATAAAATGATGTAATCGCCGGCGATGACAATGAACAGAGACGGAGAGATCAACACATCTCTGATTGTTCTCAATAACAGCACGCGCCTGTCGCAGTTTATTACTCCAGAACACGGGCTCAGAACTCCAGCGTCGGCGCATCAGAACCGTCCGAGGTCAAACTGTAGCTTTAAAATTCCTGACATGGGAGAGACGTGAGGATTAAGAGGAGGACTTAGTACAAGATCGGAGAAGAAGAATACGAGTTACATACATCAGGATATGGTTTTATACGACAGGTCAATGAACAGTACGTTAATACTGAGCTAATCCACAAACTCGACACATACAGTATTCTGTTGGAAATCATTCCAGAAAATAAATAAATAAATAAATAAAGCATTCCTTGTATACCGCGTCAGCTAGCTGGCTCAGATTCGTTCATATTCTCCTGTTAAATGTACTTCCAAAAAAAGAAAAAGGAAAAAAGAAAAGGATTTAGGACCCGTTCTTCCTTTTCATCTTCATTTAACGCCTCTCGTATTTTAAGCCAAAGGACAGATTCCTAAAAATGATCGTTTGCCGCATCCGCTAACGATGACGCCACACGTCTCTCTGCGCTCTGCAGTAACGCTGTTAAAATAGTGAAATTTTACATGAAATGCACAAAGCTCAACATCAAAGACTGATGTAAACATGTAATTTTGAAATTAAAATCAATCAAAACATTTAATTGTGGAATCTTAAAAAAAAAATCAATGGAAATATTCATGAGTCAGGTCATGTGATGCCACTTAGCATGCGAGAGTCAAATGTGAATTTCATCGTTAACTGCAACTAAAGAATGAAAGAATATTTTGATAGTAGAAAAATCTACAATTTAAACAAATATTGAATTATTCATTAATAATTATTCATCCTTTAATTTTCACCCACATTTTTAAGAATCATGAGAAATCAAAGATGAAAACGTCATTGAAAAGTTTCGGTTTTCGTGCTGCTTCATCTCTCAGTTGTGATGTTAAACCGCACAGAGTTTAATAAAAGTCCCAGAACCCAGAGCGCCGCTCGTATAATAAACATGCAGCCTTCCGCTCGTTTACTGACGGCGTAAAGTACAAATAAACTACGTAACGCTTTTATACACGTACATGTTTCACACACACACACTGCAACTCTAAACCTGCTAATACGACTTTAAATACCTTTCAAACGTTTCGACTGAACGGTACAAAGCGGGTTTTCACTCAAAGCCGGACTGATTTAACCGCCAGCGTAAACGTCCAGGGAGACGCCGAGGACAAATCCATCTTTTGTCCTCATCGCCGTCTCAGCACCGTGTGAGAGAACGTCTGAGTGAAACGCTCTGGACAGACTGGACTGCTGTTCTCAGACGCGAGTGGTTTAGTAACTAACACACACACACACACACACACACACACACACACACACACACACACACACACACACACACACACACACACACACACAGGAGAGCTCAGAGGGATGAACAAGACAGACTTTCATGGATGTAATTAAGCTTAGCGACCGAGCGCCAGGGGGGCCCTAAACAAATCGTAAAAACTGGAGGTTCCTGAACACGAAACGAGGAGAATTCGACGGGTCGTGACGTGCGGCGAGTCAGGCGCGTGCCGAACCGAGGCGGCGGCGCGGCCACAGGCCATTTATTCTGATTTACGATGCTTAAGGAAACTGAAAGTCCTTTCACTCGGACTAGTCTGCATTTAGGGATTAGTGCCAAAACACATCCTTTATGTTTCTTCGAGAATAAAGCCTCCGTCTCGCGCTGCGCTGATGTATTACAGCACTCACGACTTCACGACCGGCACTAAAGCCGTCACGAGCGCTCCATGAAGGAACAAAAGGCCTCGATTAAAAGCTTGCTGGAACTCGCACAGAGGGATTCGCGCGAGTACGAGACGACGCCACCCGCTGTTCAGAGCGTCTGCGCGTCCGCGAGGCTCGTGGGGTTTGTCACACGAAGGCGTACTGAAGGCGTTTATCTAGAACACACAATAATCTCCAGTTAATATCGAGATGTTTCTGCTCTGTAAAGCTTCATAACGGATCTAATCTCAGGTGCTGGTTGTTAATTGGTGATTTCCGTTCCAGAACAGCCGACCTTCATGTTGTTGTTGCTGCTTAATGAACTAATGTGTTATTTAATAGCTTTCAAATCTTCAGTACGGTTCCAGAATCAATAAAATAAGTCCATACTGTGACCGGTGTGCTGTATGGAATCGACTGACAATGTGTCACCGAGTTGTTTTTGCAGGATTAACGCACAACCTCTTACTTGGTCTGAGCAGTTCCCTGCCGGACTCGTCTGAAACCCTGGCCTCCCAGGAACTCCTTTAATGTATAAAATTTTAAACATGGTTCCAAAAGCTACAATAAATTAAATGTAGTAATAATATCTTACAATACAATTACAATAACTTACATTTGTGTGCAATAGCAACTGTGCAGTAACACCATGTTTAAACTGTGCAATATTTATCCCAGTATAATTGGTTTGAGTGCATCGATTGTATTTATACACGACTGTTTCTATTTGCACATTTTTCTTTGTTGCTGTAACAAAGAATTTTCTCCACGGAGGGACGAGTAAAGGTACGTCTTATCAAATCAAAATTTATTTGATATGAAGTGAAACGCTTATGCATCCGCTGATGATAATCATTGAAAAAAATAAGAAAAGTAGAGTTTTCAATAAGAGTTTTTTTTTTTAAAGAAATTAGAAATAGAGAAAAATGTAGAAAAAAACTTTTAGCTGTTAAAAGAATTTAAAATTTACATTATGTAAAAATAATTGAACAAAATATTATCTTAATGGGAAAAAAGTGTCGGGTGAGGACAGTGCATGACCTCATGCTGCCCCCCCGCACAACTTGCACATTACAGGACCAAGACATTTCCACATGTTTGGGGCGTTACAGGAGTTCCTGGGAGGCCGGAGTTTCAGACGTGAAGCAGGCAGACAGTCCGATCATGAGAACTTTCTCCCTTGATGGTGTCCAAGCTCTAGTGAGACACTGGGATAAGCGCATTAGTGTAGCAGGGGATTATATAGAGAAATAAAGGGAGTTTTTATTTGCAATTGGTCCCGGTTTGACTTGAACGCACATAAAATTGTGTAATAAATTCATAGAAGGGGAAGAGTTGCAGTTGTGATGTTAATGGGTGTGCCGTGTGCTGGTCTGTTGTGTGTGTGTGTGTGTGTGTGTGTGTGTGTGTGTGTGTGTGTGAAGGCGGGTTACCTGCTCTAGCGGGATGTGCTTGACGAGGCCGCTGACCACAGTGCGCGGCGCTCCTTCACCCACATCCACCTCCTCCACGTACAGCGAATCGGCGTCCGGGTGCTTCTTTGCCGTGACGATCCTCCCGACGCGCAGGTCCAAACGAGACACGTCCACCTTGGCGTCCTCCTGAGGGGGAGGAGCCTTCTTCTCCGACTTCTCTCCTGAACGGTCACGGTCACGGTCACACACACACACACACACACACACACACACACACACACACAGGGGAGATTTCATTCACAAACCAAACTGAGAACAAAAGTTCACATGGAGCAGAACTTCATCAGATGATTGCATTATTACTCAGACCTCAGAGTTCTGTGTGCGAGCATCACACACAACCACATGCCCATGGCACCTACTAACTTTTAAACAAGAGAGATTGAATTTCACGAGGTGTTTTAATTTGGTGTGAGACGAGGAGTATTTTTAGCCGCACTGTTCCCCGGAGAAGCTTTCTTCATCGTGTACACGGAAACTATGCGGCTCGACGTCTCCCCTCCAACGCCCTGGAGTGTGCGCACACACACACACACACACACAGACACAGACACACACACACACAGACAGACACAGACAGACACACACACAGACACAGACACAGACACACACACAGACAGACACAGACAGACACACACACAGACACAGACACACACACACACACAGACAGACACAGACAGACACACACACAGACAGACACACACACACAGCTTTTCATTCTGATAATCTAGAAACTTATTTTCCAGGGTAGAAAAAAATAAACAGGTTTTACATCTTTAAACTGCTTCTTGGGAAGCCTTCTGTCATCTGTAACCAGAACCTTCCTTAGAAATTAAATAATGGAGAAAAGCAGTTTGTGTTGTGCAGATAAAGGATAATAATCAACAACAGAGCCATGTGACGGGACCGAGAGCATCACGGAGCCACTATCACACCATAAAGTTCATTATTTAGTTATATCCTAAAATATTATTTATTTGGGACAAAAAATTACAAGTTATATAGTGCTGCTGGGAAAATGTATTTGCCCCTTGCTCATTCCCCCCCCCCCCTTCTTTTTGTACATTTGTCACAGTTTTTAAATAATGAGTTCATTTATTAAGGGAAATAATTTATTTATTTCCCTAACCGCTGAATGGCTTATATAATTATTTATTATTATCTTTTTTATACATACATATGGAGGATTTAAAGTCGATTGAGATCTTTAAACTGGCCGTTCATGCTCGAAACCCTGCAATGTGGCTGAATTAAAACAATTCTGCAGAGAAGAGCGGATCAGAATTCCTCCACAACGATGTGAAAGACTCATTGTCAGATATCAGGAACGCTTGACTTGCTGCCACAACCAGGTTTGGGGGCAATTACTTTTTAAAATGGGGCCAGGCAGGTCTGTTCCTACCATGGAGACGATTGTTAGAACGGTCACACGGCGCATATCTCTCTTTTTTTATAAATATCTTTTTTTTCCTTTCTTTTTTTTAAACCCGGCTTAACCAATCAGAATCAAAAATTCACTACAAATTAAAGTTAAATTGTCCTGAAAATCTGATTCATGTCCTTTTAAAAAACATGAATTGGACTTTCCAGGCACGGAATGAAACGGTCACTGGAAGGCGGCGCAGCTGTTCCACAGGCGCGGCGTAAGCGAACAGAAATTTTTCAATATATTTTATATTCGATCGTAAAAAACACACTTTCTACAAATTCCTTACTTCTTAAGATATAAAGCAGGAGAGATAAATCATCTTGTAAGTAGCATGTGACGCACACCTGCTGTGACGGCTTACAGGAACGTAGCGGTTTCTCACAGTCAACACTTCGTATCCACCAGCCATCCATCCAGTGTCTAACATCTGGACTGACGGACTGCCAGATCCTCAAGCACGAGAGATGATCTTTAGTTTTCTCCTCAAACTGAACTCTGTGTAAAGAAAGCGTCCAAAACAAATCTTTATACGTGGAGTAAAACCGGCACGAATTAGCAAAAGAACACCGCGACATGTACAGGATCGTCATTTCCTTGTGAACACACATGGAGTCATCTCTCCCAGGCAGGATGATGAAAGGGGCATGGCCTATTATGCAAATTTCACTTTTTAGTCATTTTTAGACATTTAGATGAATCTCCAGGCTGTGTATTCAACAAAAAACTGCATTGTTTAGCTTAAAGAAGCCCATATTATTCCCCCCCTAATGTGACCTCATATAGGAAGCGCCCCTCCCCTCAGCTCTGCTGTCCTATGGTGAGGCGTGGCTCATTTAACCGACACTGAAACGGTACATCTGGGGAAGGAGTGAATTAAAGGGTGTATGAAGTATGAGAAAAATGCATCATCTGAAGCATATTCCAGCTGGATCACACACACACACTCTCACACACTCTCACACACTCTCACACACTCTCACACACTCTCACACACTCTCACACACTCTCACACACTCTCACACACTCTCACACACTCTCACACACTCTCACACACTCTCACACACTCTCACACACTCTCACGAGGAGCTCTGAGAGCCATGTTGACTTGTTACAGAAATGCAGGTTGTCCCCGACGAGTTGTTTCTGGAGCACGTTCGTGAGTCGGATTTGTTCTTAACTCTGACACAGTGGGTCTTTTACGCCTTTGACACGAAGACACGATATAAAACATAGCAATCCACTTGAATAAACCTGTGTCCCCTTTCCCCTTTCCCCAAAATCCCTAAGGAAATGAATCTCACACGTGCCAAATGTGTGGCCTCTGCACATTTAAATCGCGAGGGGAATCAAGACGCCTTTTTTTTTTTTTTTTTTAATCCCAGAGCTGTTTTCCCACTGTATTGGACTGTGAACTCGGTTTTGTTGTTGATTTTCCAAAATCAGGATTATTCACCATCAGGACAGCTTTACAGAACAGACATTTCACTCCTCGTGCTCCCGGACTGATTTACTGACTACCTGCAGTCAACTGTGGGACGTTTAACACTTCTGGTGGTGTGTGTTGTTTCATATATTCACACTTCAGTCATGTCCCTTTTAATGATCTTTGTGTGTACTTGCAGGGAAATTACTGAACTAACCATTTAGTTAATTTCTCCTGTGTATAAAGTCTTTGGGAACGCGCCCATACCTAAATAAAATCCCCACCGGTTTGATTATTATAAACCTCAGAGCAGATTCATGAGAAAAAAAATAAATAAAATAAAATCAACACCATCTTGTTTACGCTGTAAAAATATGCTCCAGGCCTCCGGTTTGTTTACAAATCCCATGATGCCGAGCAATCGCCTCGAATCTGCTGACGATCTACAAACCCTGTCGAAGGTAATGACGTCACCACTTCCTCTGTTAGAAAAATCAACCCAACCTACTAATCATGTAAAGCTCTCTGATAATCATCAGCTGCACACTCGTGTTTCACATTCCTCATAACTGAACATTTAATTTAGGACTAAAGGCCCGATATGCCATGTGACTGACAAGGTGCAATACTGCGATACTGATTCTTCTCTGTTTGATATTCAATTAAAAAACAAACAAATGGGCAGGAATAAGATAATTTCAGAAAGCGCAACACTCAGGAATTATGACTGGACGGTGAATTTAGCAGTATTATGCAGATAAAAGGCCGGTGCAGCTCAGTGGTTAAGGCACTGGGCTACAGTCCAGAAGGGCCAAGGTTCAAAGCCCACCACCAAGTTGCCCGTGTTGGGTCTTTAATCCTCAACTGCTCAGACGTATGATGAGATAAAAATGTAAGTCGCTCTGGATAAGGGCGTCTGCCAAATGCTGAAATGTTAAGTCTACATGATTTTCAACATGATTCTTTAACAAAATCTTTTTCTCTTCACATAGATGAAATCGTCACTCTGGATCTGCTGCTCAGAGCGTTTGCACGTAAGGGATGATCGGTGCAGACACGCCCACAAAAACAAAACACAAAGTCCACCCGGACTCGCATGGCATTGACTGACGCCTCCGGGTCCAACGAGTCCAGTTCGTCTTCTTACTAATTTCAATGTCTCGAACAACATCAGAACAAACAAACTTCAAAGAAGAAGGAAATTTCAGAAAACAAAAGAAAGAATTTCAGACACTTGACCTTGACACATTTGGATGAACAGAGTCCGTGCCTGTCTAATCATCACTACCATCACGTTTACTCGTTCGTGTACAAGTAATGCAAGTAATTACAGCACAACAATAACTGACTGATAATAATCGTTCTGATCTCAAGGCGTGTAATCTGTCCGGGATGTAAGAGAAGAATAAGCAGTAGTAGAGTTTTTGGAGGACAGGTTAGGCTTCACATCTTTATGGATAAGTCCCGCCTTCTGTGTTAGGATTGGTTACAATAATTCAGTCTCATCTATGACTGGTCAGATGCTTTACTACGTACGAAATGCCGAGCCAATCAGAGCTCGTTCCTCATCCAGAGACTTGGTGGTTAAACGTCCTAAGTAAAGACTGAGACTTGTGTCTGTTCATCTCTTAAGCTTAAATCTGCCTAGAAAAGAACAAACCTCAAAGATTTTGATTAAAACTCAATTATTTTCAATTACAGGTAGTCCCCGACTTATGAACATTCGAGTTACGAAATGAGTCGCCTCACCGGTTTCAGTGAAACAATCCGGGAGCAAGATGATAGAAAATGTCTGTCCTGTAAATCTGCCCTGATGGTGAATAATCGTAATTTCAGAGTTCACAGTCCGATACAGTGGAAAACAGCTCTGAGACAAAAATGGCGTCCAGGATTCCCCTCGTGATGTAAAGGCGCAGAGACGACACTTACATTTGACACGTGAGACTCATTTCCTTAGGTGTGGTTACAGTTTTTGATCACATGATGGCAGTGTGGGGAAAGGGGACAGAGGCCTAGTCAAGTGGATGAGTACAGTAGGCTTTACATTGTATATTTGTGTCAAAAACGTATATAAGGCTCACTTTGTCTGACTTAAGAACAAATCCGACTTACAAACAGAACTCATTTGTAAGTCTGAGAAAACCTGTATTGAGTTATTACCACTGACACAGAGGCTTAACCAGAGGCTCAACTGCTCACACGGTAATACTGACCTCCTGAACCCTATCACCACCACTCCCAGTCCCATCGAACACTCGCTCTGACCGGGTCAGACTCTTTACAGAACGCATCATTACTCCAGTGAAACCATCATCCTGATCAAAATTTTACGGACACCTGGCCATGTGCGTGTTGGTAGTCCTTCTTTTGGAAGATGATTTGGAGCGTCGCTGCAGGGGTTTGCAGCAATCATTCAGCCACATGAGTATCAGTGAGGTCATGCGAGGACATTCTGGGGTGCAGGGTTCAGTGGGGTCGAGGTCAGCAAATGCGGGAGCAGGTTCGGGTCAGTTGTGAGCTTTTAAACTTCTTCACAGTTTGGGGAAATCCTGCACGCTGCTGTGAGGGTGGATTGTGTGCTCGTTTGTTTGTTGCACATCCCTTAGTTAATGAAGTGCTGCATTCTGGGACGCTATAGATATAATTTCATCACCGTCCTCTCTAGACTCACCTTTCTTCTCTGCTTTAGCTTTCGTCTTGGGCTCGGCGCTGTTCGCTGGAGGGCTTTTAACGGCGGGCGCTGGAACTGCGGGTGCGGGTTTCGCCGTGGGCTCGGGGGCCGAGGGCTTGGACGCACACTGGGCGCTGGAGTCTGCTGAGGGCATGGGCACCGTCACTGTTCACAAAACACACACACACACACACAGTTTAGCTTCGCATCACCACTGCAACTTTCCATAACGTAATGATTAACAAGAAGCTCCGAGGTTAACCCGAGACAAATAAAGGAGAGACACGACGATGGTTCCAACGTTCAATAAAAAAACAAAAACAACCAACCGTTACACCAGACTGGGTCAGGGCGCATGGAACAAACAACCGACGCAGTATTAGTCTCTCGTTTTGACAGCGGAATATGAAAGGACAGAGACGCTCTTTATGTCTCATCTCATCTCATTTCATTTCAATATGACCAGAGATGCTTTGGAGCCGGTTCCCAAAACCTTTATCCCGCTGGCATTTCACCGACAAGAAAAATGTTCATGATTTACTGCTGAGCACAAACAGTGTGGGGGGAAAAAAAAAAAAAACTGAACTAAATCTAATCGATCATGCAGGACGTCTTCTGTGTTTGCTTTTATTTATTGATTTATTTAACAGATCTCAAACTTCCTCTGACGAGAAATCTAACTGAAATCAACCAGAATGAACTGAACAGCTTGTTTTTAAATTTGTTTTATCCCTTTATTGTAAAGAACCCGAGCCAAAGCACAGAGCTGATGTGCTGCAGAAACAAGTTTAGGGAAAAAAAAATTGTGTAAATAAACAGTGAACATAAAGCACAAAAGATATCAAATCGCTTATTTCCATATTTACAATTTAATCTAATTTTTCCTTTAGTACGGACTCCTTGTTCTTCACGCTCGGTTACGTCTTATTTTTGAGACACACTTGCATGAGTTTGTTTACAGTGTTCTCTCACTGTAGGTCTGACTAATGAGTGAAAGAGCTTCATATTTTTAGCGTTGTACAGTCCTCAGACGAGAGCCGTTATTGTTTTCATCTTGGATTGCTCAAGCGTGGTGTTCAGTGAAACTAGCAAACCAAACTGAATTTTTTTTATTTATTTATTTTTATTTTACTCTGATTTTCAGCAATCTTTTTTTTCATTAAATTCAAATAAGCTTTTATTTTTACGGCGCTTTTAACAACGGAGACTGTCGCAAAGCAGTTTTACTGAAATACAAAAACATATATATTTTCATAAATAAATTAATAAACATCTAACGTGTCCATAACCATCACGCCGGTGGCAAGGAAAAACTCCCTGAGAAGTCATGAGGAAGAAAAAGGACTCGTAAAGGAAACTCATCGTTATTTGGGTGATACCAGATCATGTGACCTGTAACCAGTAACCACGGTAACACGAAGTCCACATTGTTGAGGTCACAAACCGTTTGTTGATGGAAAACTTGGGTACAAACCTGTTTGCGGCAAACGACTGTAAACCTGGTGTGTATTAAGGTCGCA
This sequence comes from Clarias macrocephalus, assembly GCA_011419295.1. Lineage (NCBI taxonomy): Eukaryota > Metazoa > Chordata > Actinopteri > Siluriformes > Clariidae > Clarias > Clarias macrocephalus. The sequence continues at coordinate 17,030 of JAAGKR010006610.1, forward strand.
CGTTTTTTCTTAAACGATCCTCGAACACGTTAACGATCAGTAATTGATTCATTGCTAATAATCACTGATCGCCAGATGCACATTTCACCCTCTGTCTGATTTAAACAGATCTAGCGACACGACACACACATCCTCACACACTGATTTATCGACATTGACCTCCACATATTCATTTTCTATTTATATAAAAGTTATAAACATGGTATTTTTATAAGGGCATGTTTTTCACTCGGCCCCTCGAAAAGTGCAAAAGAAAATAAAATCAAAAACAAAATAAATCCAAAAAAAAAAAACTATTCGAATCAAAGCATTTAAACATCCGTGAGGCTGCAGTTCTTCCTGTATATCTTGAGTGACAGATGTCTCGTCCAATCAGTGGTAAGACTTTCATTCGCACACTATACCTACCTTTTCCTGTTGTTTGATTTGTTATTTTGCTTTTGAATTTTTAAAATTTTTCGGTTTTATTTTGTTATTTTGGTTTCTGGTTTTGGTCACCGTACTCTCACCCACATGAACACACTGACCGGTCTGTGTATAGCCCCGCCCCATCACGCACAAGCACCGGGTGTGACCCGAATCGCTCGTGAATCCCTCGCGAACACACAGCGCGAAGTGCGTCTTGTTGAACGGCAGGTTTACTGAAAGTGCTTTAGAAGAACGGGTGAGACGGAGCTGAAATAAGTATTTAAGGAACAATTTATGACTAATATGTAAGGAGTCTGGCTAGTCAGGATAGCTAAGCTAACGTTAGATTACAGGCGGGTTAGCGAGATTAGAACGACATCCGAAACAAACGTGAAAAAGAAAATGAAGTTCACACGGCCCACATCGCGTCCAGCCATCAGTGAATGATGAAGGAACTGGTAGATGAGGAGGAGACTGAGACAAGTTCACATTTCATATAGTCGATACGATGATATAACGATACAAATCGAACCGCCGCCTGGGTATCACGATTTTATAAATATCACGATTCATTGTGTTACAGTTCTAAGCTAACTTACAAATAATCCGCTCCAACCACACAGTGAGCTGTTCTGCCTGCCAACGTGTCAACACCTGTAGGAACATAGAGGAACTGCTTTTGAGGGATAATTCCTCGAATTCAGACGTGATTTTGGAGTCAGTGTGGCGATACATGCATCACCACACACAAGAATATGAAACAAAGGCAAAAAACGTCAGTGTGTGTTACATTTGAAATGGATTAAATATTCTGGATGTATATCAAATAAAAAGTGTATCGACTAAACTTCCCCTCGCTGTACGGACACAGAATTAACCACCAAACCCAGCATCCTGCTGTTCAAGTCTTCTCTAAACGTTTTCTAAAGAGAACAGACCAAAAGCCTGACGCTTTTGTTTCAGCTGCATAAATCACTGCTAAACACCACAAAGACGAACCCTCGGGCCGGTTTACGTAAAGAGAAGAAAAAAAAGAAAAAGAAAGGAAAAGCGTATGCGTTAGCAAACAACAACAAACTCAAAGCTCTCTGGTGAAGACCGACACCCCAAACCGGAGTGTGCAGCCTGATCCTCCACCACTTTGTGTGTGTGCGTGTGTGTGTGTGTGTGTGTGTGTGTGTGTGTGTGTGTGTGTGTGTGTGTGTGCGTGCGTGCGTGTGGGGCACAAGCCTGTATTTTTGTTAATTATGGTAATTCCTTGTTTATTTAAGCTAACTAAAGGCCCTCCAAAGTGCAGACGGTGCGAGAAGCCGGGCGACGCCGCTTCGACTCCGGTCGGCCTCTTTTCCTACAAGCGGAGAATAAAGTGCGCTGTGTGACGCCTGATCTGAGGCGTCTTATACAAAAACTACCCCTTGATCTCTGATTAGGCTCATATGCTCCAGTTCACTAATGCCATCAAATAAATAACAAACGGCATATTAGAACACGCATTTAAAAGAGAAAAATAAATAATAATAAAATCCTACGCTATTTATCATCCGTCCAAAAATAACAGAGAAAATGTAAAAGTTTTTTTTTCCTTTTTTAAAGAATAAATAAGGCCAAGTACCCTATTTGTTCCCACTGGGCTGCTCTGGAACGCATTACTTAAGTGTTGATGATGAAACAGCTGCCTTTCGCTGTACGTTAACACGAGGACGAGGCTGACGGAGGCGAGAGAGAGTCGCTGCGGAGTCACGCGGACCTGCCGCGAAACTTCATTAGAGGGATACGCATCATTTATAATGCTAGGGACGGGAATCACCTGGGCCCGGCTGATACGTCATCACCGCGATACCTACAGCAGGTGATGATTCCAGTTGTATTGCGATTTCACAAATATCACGATTTTCCTAATTCGATACTGATGTTTTTTTTCCCCCTGGTCCTCTTACAATTCTAAATAAACTTTGCAAATACCTGTAGGATTATAGAGGAACGGCGATATTTCACCAACGCAAACAAATACGAGGTGGTATCAAAAAGTTTCAAGACTGGTTCTGTAACACGCCAACAGATGGCAGCACAAGGCTGGACGCACAGCCACAGGAAGCCCCGCCCTTTGTAAGTCAGCATGAAAAAAAAAAAAGACATCGTCCTGTGTGCACTGTGTGACTGGTGCAAATCAGACCACGTGTTCATTAACACATCTGCAATTTCATCACGGACGCCAAGTTAGAAGAAACAGCACCGAGTCCGTCCCCAGGAGCAGAAGGAACGTCGCTCTGAAGTCTGCCGAGAAGTCCATCAGCGCGCCGCCGATCAGTACAGGTGACCAAACTTGGGTGTACGGGTACGACCCTGAGACAAAAAGAACCCTCATGTCCACGCCCAGAAGAGGCCAGGCAGGTCGACCGAGTGTTTGATACCCGTGGAATCGTGCATGGAGAACTCGTCCCCGGTGGACGGACCACCAATAGCCAATTCTACTTCCAGGTTTTAAGGTGTCTGAGGGAGGACGTACGGCGAGAGACATACAAATCTCAAAACTTTCTGATACCACCGTACATTATAATGTTTTTATATATATTAAAAATTATAATAATAATATTCTTGAGGTCAGTGATGTGATACCATACAAAAAGATGCTGGCTGGTCATGTGAGCTTTTATGACGAGGGGGTGTTCAAGTCAAACCGGGACTGGTGGTGTAATTTTTGGTGAATCAAGTGATGAAACAGCCGATTGTTATTTACAGAAGACTTCAAGCGCGGTGTGGTGATGAGAAAGCGTTAGAACGGTGTGAGCGTTTTAAAGAAGTCGTCTGTACATCCGTGAATGGTTGAGTGTTCAAAAGGTTCCTATCTAGAAATTAAGGGTTTCCTCACAGTACACTTTAACATTTTATTCTCAGGCATCAGGGTTACGTGTTCATTTACCTCCTCTCCTTCTCTCCTTCTCCAGGAGCTGCCTCTTCAGGTCTTCAATCTCCTTCTTCAGCTTGGCGTTCTCCACCATCAGCATCTTCTCCTCCTTCACGGTGGCCTGCACCACTTCATCCAAATAAAACACAGATTAAATAAAAATAAATAAATAAATAAAAAGACAGGACAATTCAGACACATGCTTTTGTGTTTCAGCTCGGTCATCTGGTGTGTTTTCAAGTGGTGGTGTGTGTGTGTGCGTGTGTGTGTGGGTCAGACATCTGGGTTTCCCCACTCACT
>JAAGKR010006610.1:20662-41233 GCA_011419295.1 Clarias macrocephalus
ATATAGATATATATATATAGATATATATAGATATAGATATATATAGATATAGATATATATAGATATAGATATATAGATATAGATATATAGATATATATATATAGATATATATATAGATATATATATAGATATATATATAGATATAGATATTAAAAATTATAATAATAATATTCTTGAGGTCAGTGATGTGATACCATACAAAAAGATGCTGGCTGGTCATGTGAGCTTTTATGACGAGGGGGTGTTCAAGTCAAACCGGGACTGGTGGTGTAATTTTTGGTGAATCAAGTGATGAAACAGCCGATTGTTATTTACAGAAGACTTCAAGCGCGGTGTGGTGATGAGAAAGCCTTCGAACGGTGTGAGCGTTTTAAAGAAGTCGTCTGTACATCCGTGAATGGTTGAGTGTTCAAAAGGTTCCTATCTAGAAATTAAGGGTTTCCTCACAGTACACTTTAACATTTTATTCTCAGGCATCAGGGTTACGTGTTCATTTACCTCCTCTCCTTCTCTCCTTCTCCAGGAGCTGCCTCTTCAGGTCTTCAATCTCCTTCTTCAGCTTGGCGTTCTCCACCATCAGCATCTTCTCCTCCTTCACGGTGGCCTGCACCACTTCATCCAAATAAAACACAGATTAAATAAAAATAAATAAATAAATAAAAAGACAGGACAATTCAGACACATGCTTTTGTGTTTCAGCTCGGTCATCTGGTGTGTTTTCAAGTGGTGGTGTGTGTGTGTGCGTGTGTGTGTGGGTCAGACATCTGGGTTTCCCCACTCACTAGATTTTTCTTTCAGCAGCTGGACCTGGTGTTTGAGGTACTCCATGATCTGATCCGCCTCGGCCGCCCGCTGCTCCAGTCTCATCAGCGAGGGGGTGTGGCCTGACATCCTGAACAAGGAGCGTGCTAAGAACCTGCAAGTACAATAATAATAAAAATAAGACCCATGAGGGAAAGCTCAAGCTCAGCGGAAACGTGCGGAGACATCTTTAAAACTGAACACTCAACAGGTCACTTAGGCAAAATTAAAGCGCCCTTTATTATTTCTTCCAAAAGTAACGACCCACGCTTGCTGCACAGCTGTCCAAACAGCAAGTCAGCGTCTCAACATCTCACTCACACACACACACACTCATGCAGGTGGAATCTATATTGTTACTGGATAAATGGAAATGATTAAAGCACCCAATCGAAGGTTTCCACTTCAAGGCTTAAAAAAAAGAAAAAAAAGACGAGGATTCTGAACGGCAGCTGCACGTGAAAAAAATAAAAACGACCGCTATAACGAGATCCAGGACGGGCCTCGATCCGATCCAGTTGTGCACCGAAAAGAAACACGCTGCCCATCTCCCGCCGCCAGCTTTTATGGGCGCAAATATTAAACACGACGACGCGGTGCTGTCTTGACTCCGCAGCACCGCCGCTAATGTGTCCGAGGTTAAGATGCTTCTGGAGCTTCAAAGGCTTTCGAACTTCAACCCCGAAACAAGGCCTCAAGAAACAAGCACATAACTTTGGCAAGATGTCATCCAAGAAAAAAATTTATAATAAAAAAATAAATAAAAAATATAAAAATAGAGGGGGGGGGGCAGGGGGGGGCGATGTCAGGAAGGAAATCAAGGGGATTTTTTTTCTTCTTTTTTCGTTGTTGTCTTTTAGAAGACTCAGAGAGGGAGAGAGGAAGGAAAAAATAAATAAATGTCTTAACACGTTGTACAGGGTGGTGCTGCAAAACAACAGCTGGCGCTGGGTGGAAAAAAAGCTGGAGTTGATAATGCGCACGGATCAAAGTCTTTTTCTCCCTAAAAGCACTCGGATGGATTTGAGCGACGCCCACGGTGGGTTTCATCCCCATGGCCCCGGGAAGCGAGCCTCGAACCGGCGGCCTGCAAACGCCTCCGACCTTCGACCCCTCTCACGTCCGGCTCACTTGGAGTCGGCGGTGGGATCTTTACATCAGCCGGGGATGTGAAATAAATATAAATAACCTTGTAGAGAAGCGTTAAGGCGCAGGGTGAAAACAGATCGACATGTGGATCAGAGTTTCACTGCGAAATAAATCCTGTGTGCTGCAGACGCTCATGTGTTAATGATCAGGAGCTGTCACACAAACAAGGTCTTCATAGTCTCTCTGTGTGTGTGTGTGTGTGTGTGTGTGTGTGTCTCAAGCAATATAACATGCATAAAGTAACCTTACATACAAAGCCCCCCCACCCGATTCAGTCGCATTTCAAACTCCAATTCCGCATTTTAAAGAACCTAAACGTCGCCCGTACCCCTGCCCATTTTAGCACCACCACGCTAAGCTGTCGGGATGAAACGTGCGACTGTCGGGTCACAATGAAAGCAGTGTGACGCACAGCTGGCATCAAAGATCGACGCGGTTTACGGCGGCGCGCGGGGAGAAAGTTCCAGATTCATCACGCTTTTACATGGACTTCACAATCACAGAGCTTTCAGTTATAAATCTCACACACACACACACACACACACAGTTGTATCCTGGATTATTGGATGTTCGAACACTGCGTTAACTGAAATGATTAGACACAATTAACCACAAGATCAAAGAAACTAAATATTGGAAGTTATTACTGATGCTACACTCAGAAAAATCTCCATCTGTAGAAATATAAAAATGATTTAAGTTCATCTTTGGCGCTATAGAAAGTTATTATTGCTGCTATAATTAGAAAAATGTGCAAATACACCACTGTAGAAACGATGGAAATGTAGCCATTTATACAAGTACAGAAAATTATGACTTCTACAGTTACAAAGTTGTTAAACTACAGAAAAAGATAAATTCTTCTTTAAATTTCTGTCAGTTCCAGAATGTTCTAACATTTTTTATTGTGGATTCTATGGAAAATATTAACTATTTAAGATCACCTACTGAATTATTTTACGTTATAACTGATGCTATAATTAGAAAGAACTGTGGAAATGATGGAAATGTGAAAATCTATACAACTATAAAAAAAATTACTGTTGATGGATAGTTAGAAAGAGCATCTGTAGAAAGATAGAAACTATTGAAGGTTATATACAGAATTACTGAAAGTTATTATTGCTGCTAAAATTAGAACTGTAGAAATGATGGAAATGTAAACATCTAAACGACTATAGAAAGTTATTGCTTCCAAAAAAGTGTTAAAGTTGTTAAATTACAGAAGTAAAAATCAGTTATTTCTTTTTCTTCTTGTTATTATTATTATCATATCGTAAAACAATCGTCTAACTAGAAATATATGAAGAACTTCTGATCATCTTCAGTCGTCTTCTACTTGTGCCGTCATGTCTGGACCTGCAGAGTCTGAGATGAACAAGTACAGTTTGTTTTCACGTGTTACCAGGAGAAACTGTCCAAAAACATCACGGAAGCACGACTGAGGTTTGAAAAACTGCGTCAGTCAGTGGGGACTCGCCGAGCTGATTGCGGCTCCTCATTAATGAGAAGCGAGAGCAGGCGTTTCTTTATAAACATGACATTTTCTGCGAAGAGATGATGTGACCACATGAGCAGACAGTCACCGTCAGCAGCATGTACGGAGCGGTAAGATAAACCCGGGCTTCTGTGTAAGGTGGTTGAGTCGAATCCAAGATTGGTGACTCAAGTTAGTTGTTAAAGCTTTTGCCAGACGGTCCTGTACGTGGTTTTGGTTTAGGAAAAAAAAAAAAAAAAAAAAAAAAACGCTGCATATTGAAAATCTGTCGTCTTTTTTTTGCCGTCGGCTCGTATTGAGAGACAATTGATCTGTAAAAATGAAGTGATTATCGGCTGATTTCTGGGTGACAATAATCGTGAGATATGGTGACTCTAATGTGGCGATTCCTGTATTTTTTAAATATAGATTAAAAAAAATTATTTCAACATTTATTTCTTTGAGGCGGCAAAACGTTCCTCTGTGACCCCACAGGTGGGTCATGGTCACACACTGGGAGGCTGAACAGCATCTTGTGTGGTAGGAGTGAATTATTCGCTATGTTTATAAAATCGCAGTCCAGATCGAATCGGCACCTCGGTATCGTGAGAACATCGTATCGGCGGGTCCCTGTTGATTCCCGTCCCTTATAGATTTAATATATAATGTAGTGCTGGTTTCTACACTTTATACACGAATATAAACAACTGCAAACTAACTTTAATTTTTATTAAACAGCACTTAATGTTTTATATTCAACAAACAATAGATTACATTTATTGCATAATGTAAAAGAAAAGTTTCTAAATTAACTCGTTATAAACATTTTTGCACAAATTTTTGCATAAATGTACATAATTTTTTTTTTACTCTAAAGTCACCCATGATGCTGACTTTAACACAAATGTTGAATTATTAGTTACTTAATAATAATAGTTAAATTTTATTTATACAGCAATTTTAACAATTGTCATAAAGTAGCTTTATTGATCAAACTATCTTAATATATGGGATTCAATACAACAAAAATAAATGCCAGGAGGACACACAGAATACACACATGCACATAAACACACGCACAATAAATAAGTAAACAAACATGCATAAAAATAAATAAAGATAGGAATAAATAAAAAGTAAATAGAAATATAGTTGCAAGAAACAATGAGCGGGCCCAAGCACCCTGCACCGTCGCCACCCCACCGGGCTCATGCATTGCTTTTGCAAGGAGACATAGTAATCTGACAAATAAGACATAATTTTAGAAAAGAGGAATTTTATGTTTAGAACTCCAAAACCCCCAGATGCTGGAGGAAAAGAGAGCGCGAGAAAAAAAAGCATCCACTATGATGTCAGATGTCACTCAATATGATGTCCCACCGAAAGTTATTAAACACTTTTTAGCATAAGTTTGAAGCATCATAACGGCTGACCCGTTTGAGATATCAAAAATCCCTCCGCAATTTCGCCTCCTCAGTGTCTTTAGATCATATCGGCCCGGTTTGGTGGCGATCGTATAAAATCCCTAGGAGGAGTATATCAAATTCCATAGGGTGGGTTTTATCAAAACTGACTTAAAATAACTGACTTTCTGTTGAGTTGAACCCAGAACATGCAATGAGACAGTTGCTCGGCTCACTGAGCTCTAACTGTGTACCGGGTTTCACGTGCATATGTGCAAGCGTGTATGAACTATGAGGCAAAATCTCATGCGAGACTCTCAGGTATCCTAATGGCAGCACATTCCAATCTGACTGCCAAGTTTCATGAGTTTTTGAGCAGGTTAAGAACCCCAAAAGCCCAAAATGGGGGGGGGGGGGGGTTTATAGGGCACTTAGGAAAACAATAGGGTACTTCACACGCTATGACGACATAGGCCAGTGTCATAGTACTTGGGCCCTAATAAAAAAGGATACAAATAAAATAAACCCATAGGGGGACACTATACTGGTTAATTAGCCTCAGAGTTTTTACGACCTTTTTTTCCATCCTTGAGGAAATTAAACAGGTTAATTACAAAAAAAATTCTCAGACTCCTCTTTCTTGAAATGAATAAATCCAGGAATATTTGTGAGCTTTCAGTTTAAAAACTGAGACTAATGATGCAATTTAGGCCGTGTCCCGAATGAGCCTCCTACCAAAAACTAAGTGCACTACCTAGGGTGCACGAGCTCCTACTTCGAAACGACAGTAGTGCACTGGTACAGTCAGTATGACGCCGTTCGGGACTGAGCCCACAGAGCCGGCGCTGAGGCTAACGCTAGCATGGCTAACAAGTGCAACTCTACCGAAAGCTCAGCAATGCTTTTCCGGCCTTAAAACTGAGTTCTAAGTGTTTTAATAGCGTTTACAAATACATAAAAAATAAAAACAGATTAAAACAAACAGAATGGCGCGTGTCACAGCACTTACATACAAGGGCAATCGAAGCAGACAGCGCAGACACGCTTCCGTCGCGTTTCACCAGCTACAGTGTCGCAGGATGATGACGTAATGCACGGCTCGATAACGCACTTATTTTATATTAACAGAAATAATGTATTTATTGTCTCTCTTTGTTACTTGTGGTGTGCTGCAGTCTTTGTGGTGCCGACTTTAAAATGAAATGTTAAAGTTCATTCTTGAATCTGATATTTTCACTTGATTATTATTCATTTTTCTACTACAGTAACAAATAATTTGAATTCTATCTCAACTTTTATGTATTTAATGGCTAAATTCTACATTCTTGAATATACATATTACAAATAACTAATTAAACTATCTTTTTAAAGGCTAACTATATATGTTTTATTTTTTAAACCCTGTAATTAACACCTTAAATCTTATAGAAAAAATTGCTCTCCTTTATAACATACTTAAACTTTATAACCTCTCACCCTCCCAACCAAAACACATTTCAAGAGAATGTGTTGTATTACACACGTATGATGAATATCATATTAATATAATATTAATCATATTATCATATTGGTATCATAATATACACATAAATAATAATATATTACATATAGCAATTAATTTTGTATAAAATATGTATATTTTATTAGATATTTTTTATTTTTATTAATTTGGCCCCCACTATACATGATTGACGATCTGTAATTGCAATTAAATGTTTGTTGTCTATTGTGTAACTGTCTTTAACATTTGATGTTGATCTATCTATCTATCTATATGCTGTTGTTTTTTTTGTTCTGTTGTTGAACTGTACGTATCCTTCTACTATAATTTTTGATATTAATAATAAAAAAAGAAAAGGAAAATCAAAAAGAAAGGAAAAATATATAATATAAATCACTCTACACCATCAGATATTGTGTATGTGCTCAGTCACCCGTCATTTCCTAAATTAATTAATAACTAAATTAATTTATAAACACTGTCATATTAGTGCCGTCACGTGCTAATCATGTTTTGCAAATCAGGCACAACTGCAATAATAATAATAATAATAATAATAATAATAATAATAATAATAATAATAATAATAATATAAAAATAACATTAAAAATAAATATATTTGTATTTTTTTATAACCTTTTATCGATTATATACACAGATTTTCTTCAGGACTTTGAATGTGCCTAACCGTCGTCGCTGAATGATGACGCCACCCACGTGATCTTCTCCTCTGTTTATCGCCGGACTCCGGAAGTGATGTGAGTGTAAGAGATCCGCGGACAGTGCAGAGGATTCGGGGTGATTATGGAGAAACTGCCGCAGTGACACGGACCCGGTATGGACACGGCAGAGTTTGTTGTGGCTCTAATAGTTTTGTGGAATAAATGTGTTTGTAGCGGTGCTGGTGTCGCGAGCGCGTCCTTCTGTTAATTGAATGAAATTTGCTTAAGGAATTAACGAGTAAACTTTATAATTGGAAATTGGAGCATTTGTGGATTCTCATGAGAAATGTCATTTTCACATCTCTGTCATGCTGTTAGTGTAGTGTGTTAATCTGCACTGTGAGCTATTATTGAGCTGTTGTTGTTATTGTTGTTGTTATTATTATTGTTGTTGTTGTTATTGTTGTTGTTGTTGTTGTTGTGTATTAGATGCAGTGTTGATCTGTTTGTGTGATATTTCTCTCTCTATGAGCAGCGTGCAGCCCCTGAGCCGAGGCGGTGACTGTCAGAGAGACTGTGTGTGTGTGTGTGTGTGTGTGTGTGTGTGTGTGTGTGAGTGAGAGACACCATGCAGCCCCTGAGAGACGCCGGGCTCGGGGCGTTCACCTTCTTCGCCTCTCCGCTCCCTCACGACGTGTGCGGCAGTAACGGTCTCCCCCTGACCCCCAACTCCATCAAGATCCTGGGCCGCTTCCAGATCCTCAAGACCCTGACGCACCCCAGGCTGTGTCAGTACATCGACATCTCCCGAGGAAAACACGGTACACGCGATCATACTCGGTCCTCTTTAATTAACGTCCTCATCTTCTGTCTGTACTGAAGGGCTGTGAGAAGAAACTCCAGCGAGGTGAATCACCAGGGGCGTCCCGGAGCGATGTCATCACGATACCCGATTCTGTCCTGCGATTCTCTTCAGTGTCACCGTTTTATAAATGTCCCAGTTCTATATATAGACTATATACAGTGTGTGAAATGTAAATACAACATGCAGTTTTTACGTTACGAGTTCATTTATTAAGGGAAAAAACGCTGTCCAAACATACCTGGCCCTGTGTGAAAAAGTAATTGCCTCCTAAACCTAATAAGTGATTGTGATGACTGGGACCTTTGTGAGTCTTTCACATCACTGTGGAAGAATTTTGGCTCTCTACAGAATTGTTTAATTTCAGCCACATCGGAGGCAAATCCGTCCACGAATGGCCTGTTTAAGGATCTCAATCAGATTTAAGTCTGGAGTTTGATTAGGGCACACCAAAACCTTCTTGTTTTGGATTTTTCCCCGATTTTCTCCCTAATTCCTCCCCGTCACTAGGGGGCTCCACATTAAGGCTACTACTACCACTCAGTCGGGAGGGCCGAAGACTATCACGTGTTCCCTCCGAACCACGGGACGCCAGCCGACCGCATCTTTTCAAACTGCTCGCTCGCGCACAGTTGGGGGCGGAGTCACACACTCGGAGGACGGCACTGTCCGCTCGCGCGAGCTCACAGACGCCCCTGATTGGCTGTAGAGCCGTGATTAATGTGGAGCACTAAGTACCTCTCATCCCTCCCCTCTGAGAGAGCTCGGCCAATCAGCTCCCTCTAGACCTCCGGCTGCGAGAGGTTACAGCACCACCCGGGATTCGAACTCGCGATCTCCGGATGATAGGGCGAGCGCTGCACCACTGCGCCACTCGGAGGACCCCTAAACCTTTTTTTTTTTTCGTATTTTTTGAGCCTCCTATTTTTGCGGTGGACTTGCTGGTGTGTTTCTGATCGTTGTCCTGTTGCGTCACCCGCATGCGAAACCATCACACTACCATCACCATGTCTCACTGTTGGCACGATGTGTTAGTTTTAAATCAGATGTAACAGGACACACACCTTCCAAATAGTTCAACTTTTGTCTCATCAGTCCACAGAATATTTGCCCAAAAGTCTTGGGGATAATCAAGATGTTTTTTGTCAAATGTGAGACGAGCCTTTGTTTAATTTTTGGTCAGCGGTGATTCCAACGCACGCCGTTTTTTTCACACAGGACCAGGCAGATTTTTTTCCTTGATAAATGAAGTCATCATTTAAAAACTGCATTTTGTATTTACGCTGGTTATCTTTATGTAACAGTAAAATTTGTTTGATGATCTCAGTCATTTCAGTGTGACAAATATGCAAAAAAAAGGGGGCAAGTACTTTTTCACAGCACTGTTTATGGAAAGCTTTTATTAAGTGATGTTTAGATTAAACAGGACTGGCTGTAGTCACGCCCGAGTGTGTTTAGTCGATGAAGATAAACCATTGTTTTACTAAACCACATGTTTTTACCTGATAGTTTGTCTTTTATATAATTTTTTTTATTTCCTACCCCCCCCCCCCCCCCAAAAAAAATTTGAAGGGGTGAATACTTTTTCTACTGCATTCTATTAAACTCTGTTTTTCCCCCTTTCCCCCGACGGCGTGTGCAGAGAGACTGGTGGTTGTAGCTGAACACTACGAGCGCAGCCTCACACACCTCCTGAAACGAGACGAACCCATCAGGTAAACCACCAGCGCCCAGTGCGCATTCAGCACATCTAATCTCTGGGTTCTGTTCATATTTATTCTGTAATAATATATAAATTATTGCCGTCCCTCGTTATAGACGCTTTGAGTCTCAGAGCCCTGACGTGTTCTCACTTTGCCCCCTGCTGGTGAAATCTGTTCACAGCAGTTTTTACTGCTTACAGAATTCACTTTAAAAAATCAGGAATAATGAAACAAAATGTCAAGAGTTTAATGATTAAATATTTGAATTCACATTTACGTAGATTAATGTCCAGCGCTAGTTTGGAAAGATTCCCTCATATTCACTCACTATTTGCTCAACTGGTAGACAGCAAAGGGTACAAGATGACTAATTCAGTGATTATTATGTGATAATTCATCATAATGCACTGTGACTATAAACGTCGTATTTATACAGACGTTTAGCAGACACGTGTCCACCATGACGTCATGACGTTACACCACATCACGCTGCTTTGTGATTTCATTGATCCTTACGTTCTAAAAGAAGAAAAAATCCTGAGTCTTTGTCACACATATATGAGCGTAACCTAGCAACCGAGAGATGTGCTCTGCTGATTGTTCTCACACGCAGTGTGTCGTGGTGGAGCTCCAGGTGTGTGTGTGTAAATGGACGATGAAGGTATGGTAAAGATCCTTAAACCGTAAAGTTGACAATAAAAAAACAACAACATATAAGATCACTTCATTGTGGCTTCTTTATATCACAGATCCCAAACCTTAAACATTACATTTAGAATTATTTCCAGGAAAAAAAATACAAATCAATCAATCCTTACTTATATAGCACCTCTCCACTACCACGTAGTTCCTAAAGAAGGATGTGAACAAAGTGCAAAATGCCAAATGTGGAGTTAAATTGTAAAATTAAATAATAAAAGACACAGAAAGGACATGTAGCAGCAGATAAAAAATGAATATAATAATAATAATAATAATAATAATAATAATAATAATAAAACAATAAAAACAAGTATTTCAATATTGATAGACTAATACAAGATTGCACGTCCTCTTTCCTGAATAAAGATGTTTTTAGTTTGACTTTGGGTGCCAGAGTTTATGAGTAACGTAGATGCTGAGGGGAAACGCGTCGGAGTGAAAGGACACATTTTATTCATGAAACGTAAAGGAGTAAAAGTTGGTGGAAATAGAAAATAATGAAAATAATTACAAATTCGATATTAAACCCATTCTAATACATCCTGCTCTCTGTAGTAACAGCTTTAAACTGACTTTATAGAGGAAGATTAACAGAAGATAATGTAGATGTTTTTTGTTTCTGTAAAGCTGCTTTGTGAACATGGCCGTTATTTAAAGTGCTGTAGCGCTGCCGAATTAATGTCTTCTGTTCCGTCTCATTTTGTTGCACGGTGAGTTGATCTCGGCCCGTTGTTCCGAGGCTGCTCAGAGGGTTTGCTCAGGAAGGTTTGAAAGCAATTTGTTCAACATCTCTCTATGAACACATTTTTCTCGCTCGTCCCAAAAAATGCGTTGGTGCTCGAGACAATGTGCGAGCCACTGAAGTGATAAAGACTCCGAGTCACGCTGCCAGCAGCATCTGGAATCGTTCGGTGATGATAAACGCCGTGTGACACCCTGGAACTGCGGGCAACCTGTGGTCGTGCCGAGATGAAGCGCGGCAGATGCGTGGCGGTGTGACAGCGGGGATCAGCCGCGTAAAACCGTAATCATTCGTGATGTAGCTCGGTTAGGGTCGCGGGTGGAAAAAGTCAGATGTTTGGACGCAGATAATCAGAAGAGATGAGGTTGATGCGTGGAATGTCTGTCTGGTCTGTGTGAATCAGGGCTCGCGATATAAAACGTCCAGGTGGTTTAAGGATCCACATTTCAGGAAATTAGCTTGACACTAGCTTTCTTCATTTCAGCTGCACTCAAGTCTTTTTCATTTCATGTTTAAAAACCGTTAAATATTTTTTGCAGGAAATTATATTTCTCAATAAGCGGATATTTTAACAGCTCCGTCTCTCAGTGCGGTGAGTACAGGAGTGAGTATGTGTAAGGAGGTGAAGCCGTTTTAAAGGGGAAAACTCATTCAGAGTAACGGCTCCTGTTCCAGCTGGCAGTAGAATTGGCTGGTGACGTTCCAGCCCCTGGGGACGAAGTCTCGATGCACGATGACAAAATGATCAAAAACGACGATAAGCATGCCCTCGGTCGAGCTGCGGACCTGCCTCGCCTTTATCGGCCATGGAGATGATGGGTCCTTCCACCGTGAAGACTGTTGCTTCATGTCAGGGTCGTACACGTACATCCAAGTTTCTTGGCAGACTTTAACGTGGTGTTCCTTCCGCTCCTGTGAACGAACTCGGCAGCATGTTCAGATCACACGTGAGGATCATCTGGACCGTTCCATATGACTCACTGCTGATGGCAGCGATGTTGTGGATTGTTCTTCGATGATCATCATGCAAAAGCTGCTGAACTGTTTCGACATTTTCAGGGGTTGTGCTCGTCGAAGATCTTCCTGAGCTCTCGTCGTGTTCCTGTGACGTTCTTCCACTCTGGAAGCGCGCGTGTTGCTCAAAACTCCTCGAACGACTCGTCGCAACAGCGCCGTAAACTTGCCGAATCATGTCAAATATGTCTGTGGCAGATTTGATCAGTTTCACGCAGAATTTCACATTTGCTCTTCGCTCTAATTTGCTGTCCATGATGAAACAACATCAGTAGTCAGAATAGTACCAGGTGCACAGATCCTGATGTACACAGTCTTTTGGCACGCTGACTTATGAAGGTCGGTGCTCCTCGTGTTCCCATGTGTACATGTGAAAGAAAGTTCTTCTGAAGCTCAAATGTAGCATCAACTCTAGATTGAAATCTTTTAAAGTTAAGGTTATTGTCTTAAATTATGGAACAATTTTTTTTTGAGAGGAGGTTTTTGACCGAGCTGTAACGGAGTGGTGTGGTTTAGTAGTCATGTGTAAGTTTTATGGCTCTTTTACTCACATCTTACAAATAGGAGGGCAACGTACGTTCCCTAGGACAAAAAGTACTCAAGTAAAAGTCGAAGTCCTCCACTTATACACATACAATGGGACCTTGGATTACGAGCATAATTCGTTCTAGAAGGGGGCTTGTATTCCAAACACGTATTCCGTAAACCAAATCAAATTTTCCCATAAGAAATAATGAAAACTCAAATTATTCGTTCCACAGCCCCAAAAAATAAATACATAAAAATAAAACAAATTAACCTGCACTTTACCTTTAAAAAAAAAAGAAAAAAAATCCTGACAGATAAGTGTTACGTTTGTGCACGCAGGTGCCGTGTATTTGTGTGGGTGTGTGGGATTAGCCCCTTCCCTCGTCTTACTCCTCCCTCCCCCCACCTCGCTTTTTAAGTTTCACAACAAACACACACACAACGGAAACACTGTTTTAACGGGAAAAAAGGTATCTCTCTAATGACACTCATGTGAGCGCATACTAACGGAATCACTGCTGTAAAGTAAAAAACAAAACAAAAAAAAAAACAAATAAACCAGCACTTTACCTTTGAAAATAATCGTGTATGTGTGTGTGAAGCCAGGGAGGGAGGTGTAAAGACGAGAGAGTGTGTGTGTGTGTGTCAGTGTCAAATTATGCGCGCTCACACACATAGGAGACCCGCTGAAACAGAGATGGAGATGTTGATTCTACCAGTAAGAGACAAGCACTAAGACCCAGCAGGGGAGACGATTGCCCACAATTCCGCAGTGCAAGAGAGAGAAAAATCATTGGCTCAGTTGTGATCACTTGACGCTCGGTGTCAAAACAAGAGCACATGATACTCGGTACTCGTAAACCAAGACTTGCTCTTTTTTCAAGTAAAAAAAAAAACTTTGCTCATTTTGCGGGATGCTTGTAAACCAGGTTCCACTGTAACTGAGTAAAAGTACAAAAGTGCTCAACTTCAAATCTACTGTACTTAAATTTTAATAGTACATGGCTTGTATTAGCTCACTGAAGCCTTTTTCATAGTAAAAATCTCACTCTCTCAAATGTATCATCAATATCTCAACCTTTTCTTGCTGATCATAATGTGCTTCTTAGAGATATCCTGGTGTACATTAACATTCATTTCTTTAAAGCGGAGTCGGGGAATGTCACCGTAGACAAACTGCTCGCCTTTTTGGAAACATTATACTGTATTACACGTGACTAACTCGAGTACGGTTGATTAATAAACATAAAGCACGTTATGTATTTATTTGCACTTACGGTGGAGATCATTCTCTGAGAAATGGGTTCACATACTTATAACACTCTCAGCTTTACACCTGATTGTTTGTGTCTCTGGTATCAGTTACAGCTCGTGTCTTTCAGGATAAACCAAGCCACATTGTACTTCCAAGAAACCTTTCTTCATTGTTAACACACACAGGTATAACAAAAACAAATCTAGACGTGGCGTCTATCACAGTTTGGAAAGGAAATATTATTATGGAAATAGAAGAGGTACATTCTTTGTAAATGAACAGCTACTTGGAAAGATTTAAATCAGCTGAACTTTGCTGTATTTTATGCCACATTTTTTCTCCTATTCAAATATTGTTGCATTCCAGGCTGAAAAAATTTAATAAATAAAAATCATTGTTGATGTGGAGAGTAGAAAAAGTTCCAGCAGTTAAGACTTATTTTTATATACATATGTGCTCATTGGAATTGATTTAAAGCTTCAGGAAAAATCCTGAACCCATCCTCTTCCTCTTCAGCGCTCCAGTTTCCCAGTCGAGAGCCCGGTGTCGCCTCCTGTTCTCAGCTGTCAGTAGAGGAACCCTGCTGCTGTCTCTCACCCACATTAAGATCTGCCACGTTTTTCATTCTGAGACGCTTGTCTTGCTGATCATCATAATTCTTAGAGAGATCCTGGCGTACATTAACATTTGTCTCTCTAAAGCGTCAGAGAGTCAGAGAATGTCCCCAAACGGTCCGCAGTACTGAGGAGAGAGCAGCTGCCTGACCACGCCCACATTCACACCCAGTCACAGAAGCACTTTCAGCCACAACACACATCTGATCACGTTATGTCGTCTTAAACATCACGCGTCTCTGCACTAATCGCTTCTAAGTCCTTCTGAATCGCCTCTGAACCGTCCGTGTCGTTCTGTTCACGGCTAACTAGCTTCTAACATGAGGCTCAATCCCAAACCCCTCTCTAACCCCTGATCAAGGGCACTACTCGGAGTGTGGAACAAGGGATTTTACACCCTACATAGTTAACGGAGCTGATATTCTGACGTGTAATGCGTGTAAATATGCAGTAAATCTGGTGAGTTTCTCAGGACTGTCCACCATCTCCATGGTTTATTCTCCTCACCTGTCACCTACAGAAGGCCTTGGTACCTACTGAGTGCCAGGAAGTCTTTAAAACTACTTTCACCTCCTGTTAATTACACTAATTGTTGCTCGCCAGCTCGGCCAGTCGCGGTTAGTTCCGGCAGGCGTGGAAGGAAAATAACTGATTAAATAGAAACAAATCATAATGTCTTGATAATAAATACAAATATCAGTGAATATCAGCACCCTGTTATTCCAGCACAACAGCACTCCCTCACATGTGATATTGCTTAATTATGGACACAGACATGTCATTGATAATTACAGGGCTAAGTTACATTACTGAACCTTTTTTAAAAGCCTGATGTGTGTGTGTGTCTGTGTGTCTGTGTGTGTGTGTGTGTGTGTGTGTGTGTGTGTGTGCGCGTTCTAGGCCAGACCAGGTTCTGCAGATTGCCTATGAGGTGTTGGAGGGACTGGTGTTCATTAACAGACACGGCCTGGTTCATCGAGCTCTCAGCCCTCACAATGTGCTCCTGGACCGTCAGGTACACGTCACACTAACATGTCACACTAATCAATACGATTTGATTATATAATATGATTTCCTGTGCCAAAACCCACATACAGAACCGTCCTGGTTGCACTTTCAGACAGAGAACATCTAATAACGTTATCTTACATAAAAAACTAACAAACACTTTGATTCCTCATTACCAGCTAGGAAGTCGTTCCAAATCACTGCCGAACCGTCCGTGCTGTGTTTCGATCTGACCAGCTTCTAACATAAGGAAATTGTTTGTAGGTCCGGGACTACCTGTATAAATAAAAATCATTGCTTGATCCCGCATATGAGAATAATCCTCAGAACAGAAGATATCGCTTGGATAGTGCTGCCGCTCTCCCGTGTCGTGACTGATGATTGGTAGTCAGGTGTCTGCGCGAGGTCTGTAAGCGTGTACATGAGCTGTTAGTCCAGGGCGTGTACGGTACACCATCCCTGATGGGACGAGAACGTCAGAGCTCCGATCCTGAGACGGGTATCTCGGGAACCGTTGTTGCTAGAGGAGCCCCGTCTGCACATGTTGATAAGAGGTGAGAGGAGGTTCGAGCGTGAACCGTTAGATTAGGAACCGAGGCAGGTTTTAGCCGACTGACTGTAAAACCCCATTCATTTTTAATAGAGCACGTTCAGAGCTGGTTTTAAAGAGGTTAACTCCTGATTTATTCCACAGTAGGAGAGATTTCTGAGCTGCTCGATGTGACACTTTCTGATCAGACCACAAATGAGCTCGGATCTAATGTGATCAGACCACAAAGGGGTTCAGCGTTTCAGCAAAACTCAAACCGCTGCATTTTTATTATATATATACTGTATATATATATCTTACAATTTTTTTCCATAATGCACATGAGACCTGGCCAGAATTTGAGGAGATAGACCATCTAGTCTGAACAGGAAAAACTGGAGGAATTCTGGGTTTGTAAAGTAATGGCACCCTATCTGTCCATGTGTACAACCGGAATTTTAGTCTAAAGTTTTTGAGCTTTTAAATAAAAAAGAAAAAGTGCAGAAATCATAAGCTTTCAGATCCTTCTACTTGTAATAAAAAACACACCATGCAAACATCTCATGGGAACAGGTCGCCCTGATCGGAATGAGACTGGCGGTGTAAACCTTTTAATAATTCATACAATAGGAAAATATTAATAATGTAAAGACTTGATCCGATCATTTCTCTCTCATCACAGTAAATCTGATCTTTATTCTCTGCACCTGTTCGTCCAACGTGAGGGCAACAGCTATGTGATGTGACGAGCTTCCTGCAAGGAAATTATTCCTTCGGTCCCTGATCAGTAAACTCAAGATTCAAGATTTAAAGGTGCTTTATTGGCATGACAAATATTTACGTTTATATTCCCAAAGAGAGAAGACACAAGAAAATAACAGTAGACAGTAACAGAATATTATAGAAAGAAAAGTAATAAATAAATGTATATACAGTAAAAGATTGCAGACATTTAGTCAAAGATGAAGCGAAATCTCGTCCACGTAAACACACATGACATAATGTCTGATGTCAGTGAATCTTAAACATTGGATCAAACCTGGAGAAAAATCTAATCTACAGCGAGGAATTAAAAGAAACTTTTCTCCGTGACCCTCCGTGTCTGTGACGTCCGGCACGGTCAGGACACAGATGTGAAGAAGAAAGAGACGAGACGAATATCAGGGAGAACTGAGAGCTGAGAGGAGACAGGATGATGAGGAGACAGTAGACGCCAGGAAGGAAATGAAGACGTTATTCAAGTCTACCGTACATCACAGTTCTGTATCTCATTGGTTCAAAAGGGCCGAATAATTTTGCTCAATGTTGTTTTCTTTGTTTTTGTTGTTTCTTTTCGCAGCATTCACACTCCATTGCTATGGGTTTGTATACAGTGTACTAGTGACCGTACATCGTTTGATCAAAATCCTTGAGAGGAAACTCGGACCTCGTCACCGTCTCGTGCTTGAGACCTTAAGGTTTACGCACAGAATAAAGGACAAAAGTGATAAAATGCTGGAGAAACATCGTGATTATAGTTTAAAGGAAGCGAACGAGAACAGCGTGCAGACCTGGTGTTTACCATAAATAACGGTTATCATAGAAAAATCCAGATGTTTTAGCGCCCGGGTGTTTTGATGGTTTGTGTGTTGTTTTGGTTGGCCTGCATCTTCTCTCTCTTCACTCTGTAAACAGGGTAAAGTTAAGCTGGCCAAGTTCGGTCTTTATTACATGACGGATCAGGGAGCAGATGTGGACTTCCCTATCGGGTGAGTGATCTTCTCTTCTCTTCTCTTCTCTTCTCTTCTCTTCTCTTCTCTTCTCTTCTCTTCTCTTCTCTTTCGTCCTCCTTCTAAGGCTTGTCCACACGTCCCACACCCATTACTTATTCTTCTCAAATCAATCCTTCTCAGCTCTTTAGGGAAGCAGATCAAATCCTGTTCACATTCCCATTATGTAAAGAAAAAGCAGGAGAAAAAAAAAAGCTCGAGGGGAATCTTTACAATCCCGCCGTAGACGCATCGCGGCTCTGATCTCGAGCGTCGGCGTCTCATGAAAGAGAAGATCAATGAAAAAGTGCGGCGCTCCCATAATGAAACAAGATGAGCTAATATGAGATGTATGTCATCACGGTCCATCTTCATTCTGATCAAAACCAGGTCTCGGATATCAAAGGAACTTCAGTCATAAATAAGCGTAAGGCCCCGGCCTCCCTGCTCGCCAGGGGCCCGGCGCGTCCTAATATCCGGCTGGAGATTGCTTTATTATTTTTTTTTTTTGTATTTTAAGAGAGAGCGATGATGAACATGGAGCGCGTACCCTTCTGACCTGGCATGTTCATGTCGATCGGCTTTTGCACAGCAACATCTGTCTCGAAAATTCAATAAAACTTATCTGCCTCCAAACTTTGATGCTGCAGCAGTGATTCACTGCGCCGGCCGGTTATGTGAACAATATGAGTTGGCTCATGTGGAGTCAGGAAAGTTCTGTTCTCTGTGAATGAAATGTTTTATTTTTTTTGTATTGGACGATATCTGCGCATATTCCAGACAGCGCCGGTCCGTCTCGCTTGATTTTTTTAAAAACTAATTTATTAAACCCCCCCCCAAAAAAACTAAATTCGGTTAAGGTTATAAACACTTTTGATTTTGTTTGTTGACATCACACTTCACAGAAGTCTTTCGGCCGAAACACAGGAACGGTGCTGATTTCATTATTTTTATGTTATACATGTATAATACAGAGAAAGTGTGCAGCCAGAGACGCTGTTTCTGAAGTTTATGCAACGTGGAAGTGACCGATCTCGCTTCACTAAAAATGTCAAGTTGCCAACTTCAGCTGTTTTGGAGAGATGATTTTATTTGTGCCCCAAAAATGGGCAATTTTCAGTGTTGTCTCACTTCAAACAATAATCATTTAAAATGCAAACTATTCATATTTCTTTGAGTATTGATACTAAAATTGGTGTATTTAGAAAAAAGTGTTGCTTAAATTAAAGCATTCGGTGTAAACTTAAGCATTTTTTCCCACAGCAAATCTGTAGTGTCCGTAACCGTGTCAAACTCCTGTTGCAATATCTTAACATTTTATCATTTTACATTAATACACTTTTTCAGGTTTGTGTCTTTTCATGTGAAATCTAAATCGGCCGAGTTTCATCTGAATAACAGTTAACATCGTTGAAAGATTTGAAATCAAAATCGTTCCAGACACTAAAACATAAAAGGGCCGTGAAACTGTATTTAGCAAATGTGTTTCTTTTTATCTGATAAAAATATAAATGTGTACGTGTATTTACAAAAAACGAAGCCTGGATCAGGAGATAAGAAACATTAAGTGTTATGAAAAAATGCTGTTATATGATCCTGTCTGCTGAAAATTCACTTTTTAGCACCAGCACCATGTTCTGGCCGACTGTTCATCTGAATCTAAAGTTATTGTTAATCCACTCCTACATTGAATATCTTATAACTGCAACGAACAGACTAGATGTTGCAGGTGTAATCAGTTTCCTGGTTATAAGTTTCCTGTATTACACGTTTAGGAGTGGAATTATTCATCATTACACTCGCCGAGGATGCGTTTGAGTACGGGAGACTTTTACTTTTATATATATATATATATATATATATATATATATATATATATATATATATATATATATATAATGTTTTATATATATACCTTAATTAGTTCATCAAAATAATTAGTTCATCTCAAAATATAGCAATAAATTTAATAAAAGTAAGTTTTTCTTTTCCTGAAATGTGTATGCATTGTTTTGGCTGACTGTGTGTGTGTGTGTGTGTGTGTGTGTGTGTGTGTGTGTGTGTGTGTGTGTGTTTATAATTTATTAGCCAATCACATTCCAGTATGCAATTACAGGCCATGTCGAGCCAGAGAAATCTGCATATTCATAAAAGTTAGATTTATTTACAGTGTAGATGCTTTTGCTCCCGTTTCAGGTGTTTTTACTAATGTTTAAATTGTTTTTGCTTTTTTCTTGGACAAAATGACATTCTTTTGGATTCTTTCAGATTTATTATTTAATGATCATTTTAACAATTATTTAATTATTTAAACGCTTTTATGCTTTACAAATGAATTTTCTTTAAAGTTGACATGATGTTAAAAAACCAGCGGCAGAAAAATCTTTGTAGCTGTAAATCTTATATCGCGACGATTTCACATTTTTCACAACCTTTTAACACTGTATTCGAAACCTTTCATATTTAAAAGGACCATGTTGCTAAAACATTGTCCCGAAGTCTGGGTAAGAACATCTGCCTGCCACATTTTTTGCGAATCTTTTACGAGTTCGAGGAACAGAGCTTTTGGCAGGGAAGACTTCAAACTTGCCAAAACTTTAA
Source organism: Clarias macrocephalus (assembly GCA_011419295.1). NCBI lineage: Eukaryota > Metazoa > Chordata > Actinopteri > Siluriformes > Clariidae > Clarias > Clarias macrocephalus. The sequence goes on from JAAGKR010006610.1 coordinate 40,962, forward strand.
AGGACATTTGTCCACATGCAGGCTTGCAAGTAGGACAGAACTGATCTTAGAACCACAAGCGCCACACAAGCATCCCGCCTCTCTGTGCAGCGTCGCCAGCATCGTTGCGGTGTGTGTTGAACATTGAGATATTGTGTGATGGATTAGCAGCATGTGGCACAAGTTAGACAAAGTGCTCTTCAACGTCATCATTATTAGTGGAATTTCGCTCTTTTCCTCGGGACCTCGTCAGAAAATTAAACAGATGCAGCCCTGAATGCATCAAATGATTC